>CM024761.1:115051292-115134723 GCA_014218235.1 Colocasia esculenta | reverse complement strand
TCTAATTCTATTTTCTTCATCAGTTGTACTTATTATTCATGCACGTTTATATTGACTGTTGAGCTTGATTGTGGAGTTGCTTTTTAGTAGTCTGTTCTCTCTTTCTATCTATCTATTCTCATTCTTAATCATTCTCAGTAGTGTAGATTTATTTTTGCATCGTAGTTTTATAACATCACTTTATTTTCTCAACTAAAAGCCCAAGGTTTTCAAAGCTAAATCTTCTTCTCTATGGATATGACTCGGTTTCACCACTTAACTATTATTAAAATATTTTGTGCAAGTCGATAAATTTTAAGATTGTTAGCCACGTGTTAACGACGCAATTGTGGGCTATCAATTTTTGGCCCGTTACCGGGGAATTAGATTTTAGTTTTGATAATCTTGGTGTTTTTTGTATATATTCATGCTAACATTTTCTTTCTTTTTGTAGGTGTCAAATAAAATTTTAAAAAAGCCTGAAAATTGCAAAAATGGAGAATCTATCAGAAATCTGTCGCTGAAAGTAAGATCTGTAAGTAAAAGGGACTATTTTGAAAAAAAAAATCGAAAATTGCAGAAGAAAAAATCAGAAAAAGGTAAGTTGAGGTGAGTTTCCTTCTCTCTCTCTCACTCTTTCTATTTGTTTTAATTCCAAAAGAACGAGGGATTGCGTTGAAGGTAAGTACTCTTAAAACCCTCTTGATTGAGTTTCCTTTTCTTAGTTTCCATGTTAAGATAAATAAAAAAAAATCAATCACTTGAATCCAAAAAAGATGTCATGTCAAGATTAGAAACTTTCCATCTTTAAACATGCATCATTTAGACTTTCATCTTTCGGTAAGTTTCTTTTTTTTGAAAAGTTTCCTTTCTTGTTGAAGATTGCGGGAGGCTAGGTGAGAATCTCAACTTTCTTAAAATCATGATCATGCATTGCCATGCTTACATAGAACTTCTTGCTTGATTTTGTGGTGTGCACATCATGTCTAAAACATATTAAGGGAAAGCCCATTAATAAGATAAGGTGGGGATTTCATCACCTTCCTTGGCCCAGAAACAACCACCATTGCACTCATCAACCCAAGCCCAATAAAAGAAAGTAGAAACTTGACATAGGGTTCGCTTTGAGACTTAGGCCCACTTGGGCCCACTATCAAGTTTGGAGACTAGTGTCTAAGGCTAGAGGTTCATTGGCAAACGCCTAAGTGGACAAGTGGTTACTTAATTAGGTCCCTGCGAGAGCAGGGGAACCTCCCACTTTCCCACCTCTTGCTGGCCAGTTAACGAGCTTGAGAGTGGGTTGAGCTAGGCCTTAGTTGATTAGTGAGAAATCAAATGTTTATGTCCTAGGGAACCATAGGTGTCATAGGATTAATGTTTGCTAACTTATTTGAAAATATAAAAAAATCAAATATTTTAAAACAACAAAAAAATTAAAAAAAAAAGATTTATGTGGGTTGACAATCATGGTTATGAAATTGGCACTTCAATTGGACAAATTGGATCAACCCATTATGGTATGCACTCTCAACCTAACCCACTTTATGCATCAACCTCCACTTACCAGTCCAATGGCTCCAAATGGACTCAAGCCCATCTGATTCATGGTCACCCAATTAAAGATCACATGTATGATTCAGGGGAGGACTATGTTGGACCCCCTTTACACCTCATCACCTCCCTCAACCCAAGAACAAATCCAAAACTTTCAAGTATTCCCACACCCACTCCTTACTCAAAAGTTGACCAAGGTGTCTCTCTTGAAAAATTGAGTTTACTCTATCAAGATCCTCAAGGAGAAATTCAAGGACCCTTTCTAGGTGCCGAAATCATATCATGGTTTGATCAAATTTTTTTTGGCATTGATCTACCAGTGTGCTTAGCAAATGCTCCTGAAGGCACACCTTTCCAACAACTTGGAGAAGTAATGCCACATTTGACACTTGGTGATCAACCTATTCTGGCCCAAGCCCAAAGTCCACCTATCCACAACTTTCAACATTTGGCCCAATTCCAGATTGATATTCATGATAAAAGCCATCATGAGGGGCAACATGCATATCCACAGCCCACTCACACATCTCCCTCGCAATCAGATGATCAATTTGGACAATTTATGCAAAGAATCCATGATAACCAACAAGTCTTTGAACAAACATTCACCCAACAATAACAAGAATTAGAGCAATCATTTGTCAAAACTGACCTCCTGATTACTCAATTGATGGAAATCAGAAGGAGGCAAGGTAGCCAATCACCATGTCAACCCATTGACAATCATGAACATCATTATCTTGATTGTGACCAACAATTTGACTCTCAAATTCCATCCACAACTTCTCAGTCCAACATGATTGTGGACATACCCACTTGGAAAATGAGAGATAATATTAATAGGTCAAATCAAGAGGAGATGGGTGTCACTGAAAATCAATCCATAGTCTTGACCCAACTTGAAACTGACCATCAAGAAGACTCCATCCATAATGTCATATTTGAGGAAAGCTCTAGTGAATCAGTTGAATTCAAGTTGAGGGGAGGAAGAGAAAGAGTGTCATCCAGATGTTGGGTCCAAATTTGATGTGACATTGTTTCAAGTGGGTGTCGAAGAAGATGTGAGTTTGAGAAAGAACGGGGTGTAATCATCAATCATTCTTCTTGGGTCAGAGAAGAATTAGAAATTCTGCCTGAAGTCCACATTGACTGGGTCTCTCTTGATGTCGAGAAAGACATGGAACTCCTACCTCTCCCTAACCTTGGCAAATCCAACATGTTCATGGACATGCTACCACTAGCGGATTGGTCAACTACACTGAATCTTTTAAGCATCCTGTGTTGAAAGTCATATCCATTTCATTGCAGATCATGCTACTATTTTGACACAAGTCAGCCTGTGGAGTTCCAGCAATCCTCTGAGCATTCAAATCAATCTGACCTCAACATCATGAAAGAGGATCTGAAAATGGAAGTTGTGGGTGAAAAGGGTGAAAATAATAAAGTCCACATTGATGTGTTCAACACATATAAAGATCTTAAGTGTACAAATGAATATTTCTTAATTGAAGATATGATCTTGAATGCCCCAATTTCTCTATCATTTACTGATCTGAAGGGTAAGTTTGGCCCACTTGACCCACCATGGCTGGTGATGCCTTACAAAGAAAAAATTTGGCGTCAATTGATTGGGGTGTTATGTGAGCCTGCTACCTCAATGTGTCTGGCTAAAGACATTAAACTTAGCGCTTGTTAGGAGGCAACCAATATTTTTAGGAAAATTGATTTCTATTGATTTAGTTTTATTTAGTGTCTTAGGGTTTGATGTCCCACTATCCTTGATGAAGCTAGTGTGCAACCACCCTCATGTGATCATCAGGTTGTATCTCTCCTTTCTTAACTTACATTGGCTTTATTCTATTTTCATTACTTTTATGCCATTGAGGACAATGTCATTCAAGTTGGGGGAGAGACAAATTGTATTTCAAATTTTGTCCCTAACATTGTGCTTCATGTTTCATATTTCATGCAAGAAAATTTTTTCTAGCTTGACTCACAGTGTGTACTTGTGAAAGTGGTGAGTTAAAGGGTAAGTTAACTAATTATGTTCTTAGTAGCCTCCTAAGATACATTTGAAATTCCATCAGTACATTAAAAGATTATTAGGAGTATTCTGATGGATGATGAGAATTTACCTAGCATTCATGTTGATTGATTGATATTCTACACTCCTATTGAAGACCAATCGTGGGGAAAAAGAAAAAGCCTGTCTATAAATAAATGTGCAAATGTAGCGAAAAAAAAATAGAAAATGCCCCTGATCTTAGTAACCGAGCCTGCTACTTCTAAGGTAAGAGTTGAGGCTCGTGTCAAATAATGAGTGATATGTAAAAAGCCCATGCATCCTCTTATTCATGCTCAAGCATTGAAAAAAAAATCCATGAAATTTTGAGTGTATCTTGAGGAACTGTCTAATGACATGAACTGACATATTTGCTTTTGACACTCTCGATTGAAACTTGAAATACTTATGATCAAGCATCTCATTCTCACTTTCTTGTCATGAAGTATGATGTTTGAACTCTTGTTTGTCCCAATTATTCACTGTGTGCATTGCTAAGGGACTAGAATGAGTAAGTTGGGGGGGGTGTGATAATTGCATAATTATTGATGATAATCATGATTTTATTATCTATTGCTCCCTAGTTTTACATGAATCTATTACTATTCTATTACAAAAAGGATAATTTGATTAAATCATTGTATGTGCTTTGTTTGCAGGAGAATGGGCCACTCAACAAAGATTTGCTAATGAACCAAGATGGATAAGAGACAAAAAGATTTTAAATTTAAAACATCTTTTCATTTCCCTCTCTCTATTCATTTCAATTTCAAAACTCTCTCTCATTTAAAAATCCCTCTCTATTTTCAAAACCCTTTCCCTAATCTCTCTTCTTTCCTCCCTTCTCTCTATCTATTTTATAAGCATTCTCTTTCCTCTCTCCTTCCATCTTTACCTCTCTCTCTCTCGGACCCCTTCCCCCGAAACTCTTTCTCCTCTCTGACGATCCCTTCCCCTTCTCTTCATCCTCCTCTTCTTCTCTGCTGACAACCCCTCTTCTTCTTCTTCTCTCTCTTCTTCTCTTCTTCCTCTCTCCCTATCTCTCTCTCTGGGTTTCTCTCTTCGGCACACACAAGCAGCAGCAGCAGGTCACCTGTGCAAGCCTGCCCGCGTGCCCACGCCAGGCCCCGCACCCGCGCCAGCAGCACCCCGTGTGCCAGCAGCACCCCTGCGCACCAGCGCCCACGTCCGCCGCGCACGCGCCTGTGGCCTGCGGCCCGTGCGCCTGCCTGCGGCCCGCGCGCCTGCCTGCCCGCGTGCCCGCCTGCGCGAGCCCGCCGCCCGCCTGCCTGCCTGCACGCCCGCCCGTGTGAGCCGCCGCCCCACCTGTGCCACGCGCCCATCTGCGCGACCCTGCGTGCCCACGCCCCCGCGCCGCAGGCCTCCACCTTTCACGTTGCATGCATTTGCATGCAACGTGAAAGGGCCATGTCGCCCTCTCTCCCCTCTCTCGCCTCTCTCCCTCTCTCCTATCACTCTCTCTCCTCTCTCGTCTCTTTGGTCTCTCTCTCTCTCTCTCTCTCTATCTCTCTCGTCTTCTCTCTCTCTCTTGGTCTCTTTCGCTCTCTCCGTCTTCTCTTCTCTCTCTCTCGTCTCTTTCGCTCTCTCTCTTCTCTCTCTCTCTCTCTATTTTCATTCTCTCTCTAGATTTCTTTTTCCCTCTCTCTCTCTATCTTCTTCTTCTCTCTCTCATCATCATCAAGTCCAAGGAAGAGATTTACTGGAATGCCATCGTCATCAAAGGGTCGTGTCACGTGTTCGCACACCGCCGTCGTCGGGACTTCATCTAGCCAAAGCTCTTCTAATTCTATTTTCTTCATCAGTTGTACTTATTATTCATGCACGTTTATTATGGACTGTGAGCTTGATTAGTGGAGTTGCTTTTTAGTAGTCTCTGTTCTCTCTTTCTATCTATTCTATTCTCATTCTTAATCATTCTCGGTAGTGTAGATTTATTTTGTGCATCGTAGTTTTAATAACATCACTTTATTTTCTCAACTAAAAGCCCAAGGTTTTCAAAGCTAAAATCTTCTTCCCTGTGGATACGACTCGGTTTCACCACTTAACTATTGTTAAAATATTTTGTGCAAGCCGATAAATTTTAAGATTGTTAGCCACGTGTTTAATGACGCATTTGTGGGCTATCAAAAGTAAAATGAAAGCATGGTGGGAATGGACCTGGGGGTGGTTTAAACCACTTTGGGTGATGGAAAATGTGGGAGGAGAAAATAAAAATGCAACCTATCTAAAATAAATAACAAAATGCATGAAAGTGAGATGAAGGAGGGAGGGAAGGAAAGAGCCCCTATGAGGGCGACTCCCTGGCGTTGTGTGCAACTTTGGGTCGTGCAAAAAGATTCCAATGGAAGTGTGAGTCACACTCCTCACGCACCAAGCTTCGTGGATGAGCAAATGAACAAAGGCTTGATGTGGAGGATGTGAGAAAATGAGAGGTGAAGAGAGGGCTGCGGGCTAAGTTCAGCTGAAAGGAAATTTCAGCAGCCCTTCGGGATGAAAATCGGGGTTCCTCTCTTCCTAAAGGAGAGGCGTTGCTTTTTATAGACCAAAGAGAGAGAATAATCCCATTTTTATGATAAATTACCCAAATAAAGGATAAATGCCATTAAATCTCGTGGGTGAGAGTCCAAAGGATGCCCAAGGAGTCCCACAATCCCAAGATGCGCTCAGGAGGTTGGGGGGTTGCTTGGGGATAAATGCAAAGGCCATAAGAGGATAAATAGGAGGTGGTTGCGGAGGCCAGCGCATGCGGCTGTTGTCGCGACGGGTCGTAGGGGTGCGACAGGGACTAACACGACGGCCAGAAGGGGTGCGACAGAAAGGCCACGTGCATGGATATGCATGGGCTGTCGCGATGGCCATAGGGGGCGCGACAAGGATTAACGCGGCACCACGACCCGTCGCATTAAGGAAAATCGATTACTCTTGAATTATTGGCCAATCAAATGGCAAAATAATGGGCATTTAAGGCTCAAGGACTCTTTTTAAGAGATAATGGACGAGATATCACGAAAATTGGGCTGTTAATGGGCTCAAAGCAAGGCTAATGGTGGGCTCAAGGTGAGTGACCAACTTGGGGCTCACTTAGACAACAAGAAATGTGGTTCGACTTGTAGGCCAGAATCGGGTGTCTACAGATTGCCCCTCCTTGGCTTCCACTTTGCAGGGGAGCGAAGCAGAAGTGTAGTGGAGGTGTCATGAAGTGACGACGGAGTGGAGATGATGCAGAGTGGACTGAAAAGTGGGAGCCAAGGTAAAGAGACACCCGATCTAATCAACAAGCAAGTGGAATCTTCGTGAAAGCCCCGAGTTAGCTGCTCGAGCAGAATGCAAGGAAAACACGAGTCTGGACGAGAAGGAGAAAAGAAAAGGGACGATCAACCCCTCGATTTAGAGGTACCCTAGCTGATTGGCCTGTAGGTTTCATTTTGGAGGGACATGTGCATGCCAAGCAGGTAACTCATGACTCTGTCCTGGGAGCGGTTTGCAACCAAAACGGATCAAAAGGAATAAGGATGAAATTGTATAGAGAATCCAAACAGGGAAATTCTTGACAAACTGTCAGGAACAACTCGCTCGGAGGCAGACCTTTCGATTCGGAGTGGAATAGGATTTCTTGTTTTAAATAGGAGGAATGGTTGGGCACTCAACAAGGGCTCACCATTAGCCAGGGATGAGACATGAAAGCTCAAAGTCCTACATGATGCATGCTGGGCTAAAGAAAAGAAATCATTAAAACAAATGCTAAGAAAAGAGAAAATAGAAAATATATCAAGGATAATATTGCTAAACCAGACAATAATGGGTCGAGAGTCTTCATGCAACCGCTGTGCAAGACAGACTCCATCGTTCCCAAACTCATCTGATTTAACGGCCTATCCAACGATTAACAATGTGCACCTAGATTATCACTGTTTTTGGTAAAAGGGAACTCAAATCCCAGAGCACATTGAGAACCAGTCGGTCCTTGAAACAATATAATAGGTAAAATACCATATAGTAATGCAAGGGAACATGGATAGAGATACTTACCTGACTTACCTGTGAAGTCCCATTTTTTATTTTTCTGATTTTCTAATTTTTTATGATTTTTCTGAGAATAATCAAAGCAACAAATATATACATACGCAATAAATAGTACAAACAAATTATGCATAGACACAAACAAGCACTCAACTAGCATCATACATACAAACACAACGCTCCTGATCAATGGACTGGGGGTTGGATTAGGTCGGTTAATGTCGCGACTATGCAAATGGTCACCTTAAGGTCGCTGCATGGCGGCAGGCCGCGACAAGATTGTGTCATATACTGATGCCGCGACAAGAAGGCGGTGCCCATGGGCGTCGCGACTTCACCTGAGCATTCAAAACGCAGAATCCCCTCCCCTTTTCTTCTCTCTTACGCTCACATTTCACTTTCTTCTTCTCCCTTGCACTCTCCCACTCCTCCGGCGACCCTCTCTCTCTTGCACTCTCCCTCTTTCACTCTCTCTTCTTATCACTCCCCATTTCCCGACAATGGAAGGAGGTAATGGCGGCAGTGGTGATGCCAGCGGGAGGAGGACAAGGAGGATGGTGAGGCGGTCCTCCCGGCGGTGCGAGGAAGAAGCTCCTCTGGTGGAGGAAGAAATCCCCGAGGTGGAAATGGCAGACGAGGTCACCCCGGCACTGGATATCGCGGCGGCGGCAATGACGCGAGGGGAAGCAATGAACAAGGTAAGCCCCTGACCCTTAAAACCTTGAATGAACGATGTGTATGAGATAGAGAGTCCCCTAGAGGGCAGATGTAGGGCGAGACGTCCTAGAGAAAATGACCCCGAACAAGAAGGGTTTCGGTCGGTCATTGCCTAAGAATGCGACGGCCAACCTTGTCGTGACACCAGATGTCGCGACGGGGGCCAGGGCCGCGTCAAAGTCGCGGTCCTCTGAAGAGTCGCGACCATGTCGCGGTCCATCGGGGCGCCGCGACAAGGTCGCGGCCCACAAGACCGGCGCGACCTCAGCCGAGCAACCAAATAGGGCGAGTTTGAACTGATTTTAAATGGTTGAATTGTGCTTGCAGGGGGACATGAGGGCCTGGGTCCCCTGGCTCCTAGTTTTAGCAGTGTACTTAGCCTTCCCTAGCTTTCAGAGAGAGAGATTAGATGACATGGGGTTTGGTGAGATCTTGAGGATGGACAGGATGAGGCGGATCCTGCACTCACCCAGGCCCTGCGCAGTAGGTGGGACATGGAGGCGACTGCCTTGGTGTTCCCATGGGGGGATATGATCCCCAGCTTGGAGGATATGAGCCAGATCACGGGTCTGAGGGTATACGGTCGGCCGGTGAGTGGGTTCACCTACCCTTGCTATAGAGATCTAGCCCGCAGACTACTAGGCTTGACCGTAGAGCAGAGGTCTTCCCTCATCCCTAGAGTGAGTCTGCAGGAGAGTCTCGGACTTTATGAGACAGGCAAGAAGGTGGGAGAGACAGTGGATGAGTAGCTACGGAGGCTGACGAGAAGCTGCACAGAGGTCTTAGCTAGTAAGCCAAGGGCTGAGGCGGACCTGGACCTGCGCCGCTTCCTCACATTCTTTCTTGGTAGGCTACTATTTGCCACGAGGGGCGACGCGGTCCACTGCCAGTTCCTGCCGCTCCTAGAGGATCTGGGCCAGGTGGGGGAGTTCGCATGGGGAGCAGCGTTCCTGGCGCATCAGTACGACAGCCTGGGCTCCTCCGAGCAACAGACGTCGACGAGCGGGTTCTTCCCCTTTCTTCAGGTACACTTCTTCTCCTTGCCCCTTCACTTACACCGCACTTATACCATAAATTGAGATTTGACTGCCTTCATGTTCTTGCAGGTCTTGGCCTACCTCACCTCCCTAGCCTGAGGAGAGGGATTCTGGAGCGACCGGGCCTCGTGCCCATAGTTCGACGCTGGGATCCACGCCGCGACACGCATACTTTGAGCGATCAGCTGGCGTCCATTCAGGACGCGATCGACACCTACCCTCAGCTAGATGTAAGTGATCTAACCCTTCTTTCTAAGTCAATGATTTGAATTAATGCTTGCAACTAATAGATGTGCTTTGATGTGCAGGTGGTGTGGCAGCCATATTTAGAGGAGGGGATGAGGGACAGCCCTGGTTGGTGTAGGCCCGCCCCTACTTTGGTAGGTCGGTGTGGGTGCATGCACTCAACCTTGTGCTACCTCTCCACTTGCACCTGACCCAGAGGTCGCCCGGCCTTCGTCAGAGTGCAGTGGAGTTCCCCAGCCGAGGCCGGACTCCTAGGCCTGGTCGGAGCTTCTGGGGACTTCACGATACCACTGACTGGCGCGAGCAGGCCTGAGAGCAGATCGCGGACTGGGAGCACCGCGGCAGGGGAGTCCGATTCGAGGCTGCGTCCGATGACGCGTACTTACAGGCATTCACCTTAAAGTACGGCGAGAGGGTCTATAAGGGAGCGAGGCGATAGGTAAACTTCTAAACTCAGACTACATGAATTGCTGTTTATTGAATTGAGCTGATGTTTTTTTTTTTGGAATACTTTGCAGGTGGATGTGGCTGGAGAGATTTCCTCACTTCGGGCCCTGCTTCACTCGGCGGTGCAGGACCGGGAGGTAGCCCAGAGGGAGGCAGACCAACTGGTAAGTACCTACTGAGACTTTAGTACTTTACCAATTTTATAGCTGATTTAGAATCTGATGTATGTTGGATGTGCAGCGTGCGGAGCTAGAGAGAGTGAGGAGGGCATAGTCCGGTGCATCCTCCTCCAGAGCAGCAGAGAGCTCCCAATCGGATCTAGAGGACCGACTGGCAGATGCAGTCAAGAGGGCCGAGGAGGCGCGGGCTGAGCTAGCCGAGCGGGTAAGTGAGATAGTGATTTAGAATGGAAATCATTTGAATTTGGCACTGACTTGGCTTTTCCTGCAGGAGACGGAGCTGAGGACTGCCACTGACTGAGCGGCCCAACTGCAGGGGCAGGTCGACACTGTGACAGGAGAGAGGGATCAGCTGTGCATCCAGGCGGAGGCAGCTGAGTCACTCGTGGCAGAGGCGACAAGGGAGCTGGCGACGCTGCGAGTGCAGGGGTCATCGGTGGAGCAGGAGGAGTTGGCCTAGCTGCGCGCTGATCTACACGCACAGCAGACCCTAGCGCGGGGACTTCAGGAGGTGATGACGGCCATAGGTCGGTCACGAAGCCGGAGCAGGAGTGGCGCGAGTGGGGTGACTGGTGCGAGCGGCGCCTTAGTCCACCAGTACTTAGCAGGTTCCTCCAGTCGGCGGAGGAACGAGGATGAGGAGAGGCACCTCAGTGGTGAGACGAGCACCAGGAGGTGGTCAGGGTGGTGGTGAGATGCCACCACCTCCTGATAGACATGAGGGATCTGGGAGAGAGGGTGGTGGGCAGTGAGGAGTTTGTGAGCCACCTCCCACCTTTTATCTTTGTACATGATGCTTTTGTAGTGGACTTTATTTTGTGTCAAAACAATTTGTGAATGCAAGGATTGTAATTGACACGAGTGTGGGCACAAGATAAGAGAGAGAAAGGAGTCGAGTACATTGTTGCATACTCATCACATTTTTTTTTTGAATAATAACTAAAGCCAACTCTACACACAAATGGAAAGTACTTACACTTGCTGCTACAGCACTAAAGCAAGATCAAACTACTGGAAAGGGGTCCGCATTCTTTCCCCTTTGATTAAAGACCACCAAAAGATCGGATGTGCATTAGGGAGGTGGTGTCCTGTAGTTGGTTGCCCCTAACTTGCGGTGCTGCTATAAAGGCCATATCCGGGAGACGTCCGAGCTATATAGGAAGAAAGAGAAGAAAGTTTGAAGATAAGTCTCGTGCAAGTTTTAAAGGACAAGTTAGGCTTAGCTTCCTTCCACGACATACCTCTTAAAGATTCAATCTATTGAGGAGGGACTTTTGGTCACTTTATTATGCCTATTTTTTTGTTTGGGGTATGTGTACGACCGGGCTCAAGGGCGTCCCGTGGGGAACTGTACTGCCACTCTTTGCCATGCCCCTATTCCTCGACTTTCTTTCATTTGTTCTTCTCCCTTTTGATTTTGCTTTTCTTTTGCAGGCTTGATTGACTGTCCCTATTTGAGATTTCCTCTCAGCGAGATGTGCTTAGGTTGGTTGCCATGCCTAAATATCCTTTTTTGCCTTTACACTTTGACCGAGTAAAGAAGAGAACATCTTTTGCACCACCTAGGTATGGCCTAAGTAGCGGCGACATTTGCTAGAGGAGCCGACTAAGGTTGCCATGTGAGTGTGTGATGATCCTTGCTTAAGGTGACCTTTAATGACAGGGGAAGGAATATAGGACTCTTAGCGCGGAGTAATCCTTAGCCTGAGTGCTGCAGAAGCAAATAAACCTAAGACTGACTCGACCACTCTAGTTGCAAACTGAGATAGCTCTCTTTGATGTTTTTTTGTGTTGAAACAAATATTTACCTAGTTATTTGGTGCACATTGCGACCCCCTTTATTGAAAGTACAACCTGCATTAGTCTTTGAACTTTGACTTTGGTGGATTTTAATTAGCTCATTTGCAAGACAAGGTAGGGATGGAAAGAATTGCAGTCAACTCAATCATAAACAAGAGGGAAATAAGACTCTACGTGAATATGAGGGATAAGAACCCTCAAACTAAAAGAATTTACGAAGAAGGGGAAGAAATGTTAGTGAGGACTGAAACCCCAAGAATAGTGAGAGAAGGGGTCAGGACCCCGAATAGGTAGTGGAGGAATCGGATCAAACCCGGGATCAAGAGGGATTGGAGGAATGAATTGTAGGATGGAGGGTGGAGGATCTAGGGGATCAGAAGGTGAAGTGGAAGGAAGGGAATCAGGACCAAGATCAGATGTCCCTAGAAAAGTGGACCTGACCTACAATCAGGAGGCTCGGGTGGAAGAGGAAGAGAGGAACCTTGAGTACCCAGAAGGTTATTGGGAGGCTCAGGAGGAGGGGAAGAAAAGATACCCTGAGTACCTAGAGGATGATCGGGCGGCTCAGGAGGAAGAGGAAGAGGGGAACCCTGAGTACCCAGAAGATGATTGGGAGGCTCAGGAGGAGGGGAAGAAAAGATACCCTGGGTACCCAGAGGATGATTGGGCGGCTCAGGTGGAGGAGATAAGAGAAGGTCCAAAGACCCTAAAGGAGTGAAAGGGGAAGGATGTGGGAACAACCCAAGACTGTGAGATCGGGTGCCTCCTCTGGAAGCAGGATTGGCCAAAATGAATAGGATTGAGAGATTAAGGTCAGAAGATGCCAAAATAGGGAGATCAACAATTTTCTTGCAGAACTTGGACCTTGACCTGAGCCTCTTTCACTTCTTGGTAGACGTCTTCATGTGGTGCCGTGGCTTCTTTGATTTTGCAGACATATACGACTGTTTCATCTTGACATGCCTTCTCAAATAACAAGACCAAGCGGCAGATGGTCTCGCTCTCCTTTGCAGCCATAGGGCTCTCTCATCAATTGTCATGATTGTCATGTGTGTACTTATTTTGGGCATCTTGGTCTCTTGCCCCTTGAGTGAAGACTCTAGTAAAGATGTGGAGTTTGTACTGTTGAGAGCTTCAACTAGAGCCATGCCCGACCTTTAAGCATTGATTTCATGACGGCCCTAGCAGCAGTATGAGACAACATAACACTTGTAGAGAACCCCTTCTTTTGACCAGCTATATGCAACATAATAGAGCGAGGCGTGATGAGGGCATCAATCTTATCATTTCCAACAAGCAATGTAATGGCTACCATCCTCGCTTTAGAATTGACTGGTACTAGTGCTTGAGAATTCTTCTTGACAGCTATTTTATGAGGAGATGGAGGCTTATCCTTCCCAAATGAGCCTGAGATAAGGACATAGACCGGCATGCAGCTGATGTAGGTGTGAGGGTCAAAGCGCATGACCGGGACTGTGCTATCTTTGCTTGGATTATCTTGCGCTAGGGAAGTAGATTCAAAGCATGCCCCCGGTGGTTTACACCCGCTCCGTTGGGTGGTGATGGTGATGGGATGCGTGGGTGTTGTTGTGGGTTCGTCGGATGCGAAGGGTTTTATGTGAGGTGGTTGGATGGCAAGGATAGGCTTGTGCTGAGAGAGATCTTCTTCCAACTCAAAGGCTAAATTAGCCCTAAGCTTAGGAGTAAGAAGCTCTTGCCCTATCTTAGAGGCGAGTGGGGCTTGCTCAAGCCTTGGTGTGATGGTAATGGCTTGCTCAGGTGCAAGTGGTAGTGGGGTGGAGATGATGGCGAGGGGTAAGGATGGAGGGTTCGTGGGAGGTGAGGGATCAATGGTTTGTGGTACTGGGGAAGATGACCAACGGTGCGCCAACACAATACGTCGAGCGGACAGCTTGTCATTAAGGCGCGATGCAGTGTCAAGGTAGGTGTGGTGGTGATAGCCTGAGCAAGGGATGTGGAGGGGGTTGTTGAGGTTGTGACGGAGCGGGTGATGCACTTGGGGGGTACATAAAGAAATGCCTCTGGCCTTGAGCCTTTGGAGATGACGGCTGCCTTGATGCTTGCTCTTGTGGTGCTGGTTGCTTGGGCGGCTGTTTCGCTACCTGCGATGGAGAGGACTGCTGCTCCTGGCTTTGTGCTCTGCTCTCGTCTTGACAATGCAAGATGAGTCTGTGCATTTCAGCCCAATTTATCTTGTGCTCTAGATCATAGATCACATCTCGGAATTCACAGAAGTTTACGACTGTATGACCCGGATGGCGATGATATGGGCAATATTCTGATTGATCCATTGTCATGTCCCAGCTTGGCTTTTCTGGAGGGAGTTGCAATGCATTGATGGACATCAGGGCCGTGAAGACATTAGAGAGGGACTCTGGCAATGGATGATAATGGGCTCGCTTTGGGCCAAGTGGACGTTGTGATGGGTGAATAGGGGATGGCAGGGTGCTGCGATGACATGGGCGAGGGAGTTGTTCTTTTGGAAGAGGTGTGAGTTGGCTTGGTGGGAGTGGTGAGGATGCGTAATGGACAGCGGAATGGGTAAGAGCGGCACGGTGGATAACATCAACTTGGGCCTGGGTTGGACTCCCTCATAAGTAGGCCCTTGAAATGTGCAAATGGGTTGTTGGGTCTCAAACAAGGATGGCATGGGGGATTCACTGAGCTGGGTTTTAACAAAGCGAGCACGACTGTATAATTGTTGCATGGATGTGATGTCGTTCATAGCCAAAATGTGGTGGTACATGGGCGTTGCATTAGCAATGATGAGCTTGATCTTCTCCTCTTCTGGGATGTGCATTTGAACATGAGTGGACATTTGACGCCATCGGTCAGCATAGGCTGCAAATTCTTCATCAGGCTTCATCTGTTCAGTCATTAAATCGGCCATTGAAAACATAGGCCCTGCCTAGTCTTGATATTGCTGTATGAATTTGACCTTGACCACTTCAAAATTCTCAATTTCATCGGGAGGCAAGGAATAAAACCACTATAGAGTGTGCCCATCCAATGATCGCCTAAAAAGGAAAGCCAATAAGCGGCGATCATGTTGGTAGGACACTGAGTCATAGAGGAACTCCTTCAGATGGATGTAAGGATCTCCGGCTCCACTATATTTGTGATAAACACGGAGCTGAGAAAGTGGAAGGATCCAGAGACCATGAAAATCAAAAAGTGTATTATTGAAGGAGGGTTTGGGATTTAATTGCCTCTGCAAATCACTAAGCTCTTGCTTCATGGACTCGAACTCAGATTGGAAGTCCTGAGTCGAGGTGGATTGTGGATAGCGAGGGCCAGCTGGGGCATGAGAGCGGAGTTGAGGGCCAAGGTCCAGACCATATTGAATATAATGGGCTGGTTGTGATGATGTAGGCTGAACAAAAGGATGACCCGATCCAGGAGTGACAACGTGAGTGGATCTAGAATGAGCAGGACAATGTGGGCATGTTGGGCCCATCTTTGAAGAAGATCGTGGAGCAAAGGTGGACAACAATTCGCGGGCCTGGTCAAGGCCCATTTCCAGCAGGAGGCGCTCCAATTCAGCGGCCTCATCGAAGGAGGATGGTGGCGGAACAAATTAGGATTGCGCGCTCTCGTCAGCCCGATGGGCCTGGACTGAGCTGAATTCAGAATAGACTCATGAGACAAGGGGTCTACATGAGAAGGAGATGTTGGAGGATAGGTGAAATGGAAAGGAGCCATGAAAGGATGAAGGATGAATTAAAAGGATACAGTAAAATACAAATAGGGGTACAACAACAGGTACAAACACACAAAAAGGGGATGAGAAAAGGATTTCTCAAGCAAACACCCAAGTTAACATGATACCCGTCAAGGTTTTAGGGTTATCACTTAGCCTTGTTAATGGATTGATTTATTTAAATACACTCGGCTAAAGAAGGGCCCTAATGGGTGTGTAATCAAGTACTCCGGTGACACTAAAGGGGATACACCACTCACGCGGGAAGATGGCTCGAACTAGGGGTGCGGGTACAACCAGCCTGGTGAACTGCAACGTGCGTACGGCCACGGGGACTTATGGAGGCCCTAGGCAGGCGGCCCTAGTCAGCCCATGAGTGCTCGTAGGTGAGAGGACCCACTCAACCAAGGAGGAAAACCTAACCAGTACAGATCAGAAGTGTATGCACGGGCTGAAGTACCCCAAAGTGTATGCAATATCTAACTAATGCCAAAATAGAGTGGCTAACAGGCCTCGAGTAAAGTCGTCGCGGCCAGATACGCCGCGACCCTATCGCGACCGGAATCCCCACCGCGATATCAGCAGAGTGCTGAGGACTGCAGTCACATGTAAAAAAAGGGCACACAGACTAACCCAAGGCGCAGTACAAGCATGGAATAGTCCAAATAACACAGCAGGATTCATGGATCACATACACATGGATTGTAAGCAGTAACAAGCAATATGTACCTGATGATGCGACTTCCACGCACGGCGCGACCTAATCGCGACCCCATATCCCGCCGCAACAGGGCCCAAAAATGAACAGTAAAAAGGAAAAGGAAAATCCGAACCCTAGCAGAACTCTAACAAACAGAAACACGAAAGTACATGGCAGAATGGCATGGAGAAGACACGGATGAATCCTCAGAACAGAAATAGGGTGAACAGAAGGGGAGAAGCACGTACCTCATGTCGCGTCCCCTATTCCAGCTGCGACCTGGTCGCGGCGACGCAATACGTCTCATCCCTGACAGAGAACAAAAATGCCAAAAGAAAATAAAATACACCTGACAGGGTTCTAGGAAAGCATTTAAACAACACAACATGGCAGGCAAACAGAGAAAACTCACGAGGCTAGCACTGAAGGTCCCACCGTGATCGCCAAAAGGTGTAATCATGGGGAATGTGCACCCCAAAGACACGCGACAGGATATTAAAACTAATGGTAAGGAAATATGGATGTGATCGCCACCTAACTAGTTTCCATATGAGAGAATGATGTAGGCTAACTAGGCTAGGAAAAAGGAAGAGAGAATGGGGCACTGACCTGAGAACGCGACGGGAAACCCCGTCGCGACGGGAAACCCCATCACGACGGGCTGATGTCGTGACTCCCTAACAGGGCGCGTCAACCTTGTCGCGTCACCCTCGCTAGCCGCTTCCTCTGCAGTGTGGGAAAAATGTGAGAGGACCTTCTTCCTGCCCTCTGGCCGGCCAGAGAACAAGAGCTGCTCGTGGATCTTCGCTTGGGTGCCTACCAAAACAAGGAAAACAAGAAAGAAAACCCTGTTAGAATAAGCTTAAGCGTAAAATCTATCCTCAAATGAAAAGTAAAATGAAAGCATGGTGGGAACGGACCTGGGGGTGGTTTAAACCCTTTGGGTGATGGAAAATGTGGGAGGAGAAAATAAAATGCAACCTATCTAAAATAGATAACAAAATGGATGAAAGTGAGATGAAGGAGGGAGGGAAGGAAAGATCCCCAATGGGGGCGACTCCTTGGCATTGTGTGCGACTTTGGCTCGTGCAGAAAGCTCCCAATGGAAGTGTGAGTCGCCCTCCTCACGCACCAAGCTTCGTGGATGAGCAAATGAATAAAGGCTTGATGTGGAGGATGTGAGAGAAATGAGAGGTGAAAAGAGGGCTGCAGGCTAAGTCCAGCTCAAAGGAAATTTCGGCAGCCCTTCGGGATGAAAATCAGGGCTCCTCTCTTCCTGAAGGAGAGGCCTTGCGTTTTATAGACCAAGAGAGAGAATAATCCCATTTTTATGAAAATTACCCAAATAAAGGATAAAGCCATTAAATCTCGTGGGTGAGAGTCCAAAGGATGTCCAAGGAGTCCCACAATCCCAAGATGCACTCAGGAGGTTGGGGGGTTGCTTGGGGATAAATGCAAAGGCCATAAGAGGATATATAGGAGGTGGTTACGGAGGCCAGCGCATGCGGCTGTTGTCACGACGGGTCATAGGGGCGCGACAGGGACTAACGCGACGGCCAGAAGGGATGCGACAGAAAGGCCACGTGCATGGATATGCATGGGCTGTCGCGACAGCCATAGGGGGCGCGACAAGGATTAACGCGGCGCCACGACCCGTCGTGTTAAGGAAAATCGATTATTCTTGAATTATTGGCCAATCAAATGGGAGAATAATGGGCATTTAAGGCTCAATGACTCTTTTAAGAGATAATGGATGGGATATCACGAAATTGAGATGCTAAATGGGCTCAAAGCAAGGCTAATGGTGGGCTCAAGGTGAGTGACCAACTTGGGGCTCACTTAGACAACAAGAAATGTGGTTCGACTTGTAGGCCAGAGTCGGGTGTCTACAGAAGTGAGCCAGGAAGCTGTGGTTTCTGAAGATGTGGCACCAAGCCACATAGAGGATGTTCAGATGGAGGATGCTCCAGCTCAGGGGGAGCAAGTGGCTGAAAAGGAAGCAGATGTTAAAGGGGAGCCCACAATGGATGTCCCTGTTGATCAATATCGAGAAGGCATTACTACAAGAATCTCTGAATCCGATGATGATGTAATGGTAGAGCCTGTTAAAAGGGCAGCAGTCAAAGGCAAGGGTGTGGCCTCCAAAATTCCATTACTCACTAGAAAGGCACAGTATAGATCCAAGAAGAAGAAGCTAAGGGTAATCATGAAGCTTGTGATTGATAGGTTAAATGCTCATGGGGAGATATTATGCTCACTGCAATATGAAGTCTCATCTATTTTTGTGAGCCAAAGCATAGGAGCTAAGGAGATTAGAGTAGTGAAAGCTGAGCTCCAAGGAATGAGAAATGAGTTGGGCAACCTGCAAAAGTTATTAAAAGATCTTTCTGTATTTGTGAGGGTGCAATTGCCCATTCTTGCCCCTCCTCCACCTATGCCAGAGGGCAGTTCAGGGCCATCAGGGCCAAATGCAGTTGAGGAGTCAGGGCCAGTAGGGCCAGTAGGAAGAGTCTAGGCCATCAGGGCCAGTGGAATTAGCAGCAGAGCAAGTAAGAGTTGAAGTTGTGCCCCCAGAGCCTCTTGTCCCTTCACCTCTTCAGACTCTAGCTCCTCCTTCTCCACCTTCCTCATCCACTGCACCTCCAGCTTCTGCCACCTTCAAACAACCCCTTCCAAAACATACCTCCTCACCTACACCATTTCCTACCACCTCATCTTCCTCCCCTGCATCTTCCACCTCTATTCCTCCTCCTCCTATTTTTGAGGCCCCTCCAACTTCATCCTCCTCAGCTGGACCCTCATCCTCTGGTCCATCCAGTGCTGGACCATCTGTACCACCTCCTCCTACCTCTTATTCTACTGTCCACTCACCTACACCACCATCATTCATCACTCTCATTTCGGAGGGTGCTCGTGTTCCGGGTGTGGTCATTGAGGATATTAAAGATGAGTTTGAAGAAGCAGTTTTTTGCTCAGTCCTCTCTGTTTCCTCTCATATTCACATGACAGGCTCTTCTAGTCCTGCTCCTAAAAGGAGGAAAGTCTCAAAAGACCTTGCCCTCTCCTCCGAACCCGATTTCCCACCCCCTTGGTTCTCTCTTTCTGTTGAAAATAGAAGGAGATCTATCTATTCTGAATTCCTACAGAAATGCATTTTTGCCACAGTTTGTGGCCTCCCTCACCTCAACCTCACAGACCACCTCAAAATTGTTCTCCCTCTTTCTCCTCTATCCAAAGCTGATCAGTCCAAAATTTTTTCAATGGCTCATTCTAATACTGAAGATAAGTGGGCTCGGGGCCATCAGTCCTTATACAAGAAATTCATACTTGCTAGATCTGCCAGATTCCCTCCCAGAGACCACCCTCTCACACTCAGTGAGTGGTTTGTCATTCATCATAAGCATTCCTGGGGTCCATTGGGCAATTCAGAGGAGCTATAGCTCTATTCAGATCAGAAAATCCAGTCAACACCTCCATCCAAGTGGATTTTGCTACTCTCCAGCTCCCAGAGATTGTGTTCCTACCTAAGCTTCATTCCTTGGTCATGGATTCTGAAGTAGGTCCTATCATTTTTGAGAGGTTTGCTAGAGTCATGGGCAGAATCTCAGTTTAGAAGGGCCATCCCCTTGCATTCCACAAATTTCTATTCGGAGAATACCATAGGGGATCTATCAAATCTGATGTGCTTGCTCCCCTCTTGTCTGAGTGTGAGAGGCTCTCTCCATCTGATTGGGAGAAGCACTACAACCAATCTGCTCAGCAGCTAGCAAATCTGAATAGCTCATTGTTTAACTCTAGGAAACCCACTCTTTCAGCTGAAGAATTTTTAGATCTAAACTCCATCAATCTTGTTCAAAATCCGTTTGCTATTTGGGTTGAAAGGTATAAAGTGTTTATTGGTCTGAAAAAGGAACTGAAGGAGCATCAGATCTTCTATCCAAATTCTATCGACTAGTTCTTATAGCATGCCAGCTTTGGCACCTCCAGTTCCTACAAGATGTCTCTTGGTAAGAATGAATACACAAATTTCTTGGAAGCTCAGAGGAAACTTCATATCCAGAGAATGGTTCCTGTTATGGGGCCTTCCTACACTATTGCTTGGGGTGCATTCCAACTTCATTTTGAAGAGCAGGAACTCAAGGCTTGGCCCATCATTACTCGCCATGCCTCTCTCTTGTCACTTGCCTTCTATATCTCTATACCCCCTCAGTAATCCAATATATGGTTCTTTGCCTCCCATTTATCTTTTCTCTCTTCTTTCTTTGTCTCTTGAATGTCTTTTTGCTTAATGACAAAAAGGGGGAGAAAAATAAATATTCTGAAATACATTCCTTCAATTTATCAAATTTATCAAAATTTAGACAACAAATTTATTCAAAATTCATTTCAGTAATTTACATTTTTATGTTATGTTTTGTCATCACCAAAAAGGGAGAGATTGATGATCAGTCCATCCCCATATATAATTTTATTTATTATATATAATTTCGGTGATTAACAAAACCTTAACAAATAGTTTCTGAAGTTCATCGACAGGAAATAATGCAAGCAAAATCTGTAAGTTATTCTCACCTGTTACTTAAAGTTTAGAGCATGCATTTCTTCTAAGTACACATCGATTTCCTTGATAGAACATCGATTTCATAAGTGAAATAACGATTTTGGTCTCACATCGATTTCATAAGTTAAACAACGATTTAATCACTGTAACGATTCGTTAAGAAAAACAATGATTTTCGTCTCACATCGATTCATAGTCACTTAAGTAATGATTCGATAAGTGAAACAACGATTTGGTCGCTATACCGATTTGTTAAGCAAAACAACAATTTGGTCGCTGTAACGATTCGGTAAGTGAAACAACGATTTGGTCGCTGTAACGATTGTGAAGTGAAACAACGATTTGATCGCTATAACGATTTGCTTCACTTGTACAATATTGCTTTCACTTAAACAACGATTTGCTTCTACTTGAAGAACTATTTGCTCAGACAACGATTTCACAAGTAGAACAACGATTTCATCAACACAACGATTTCATTATCATTAACAACGATTTCACCTTATATTCATGAATCACATCGATTTCATTTCACATGAATTTTATTTATGCATATATCATCTATTTCATGATAACATCAACTCCTTCACAACGATTATGTTTTGAATGAATTATCATACATTTTCAATGTTACTATCTTTCCAGATAAATTTGAAAATGTCCATCCTTATATTCAAATATATTTTCAAACACTGTGGAGTTCAAGTCTTCCCGCGTATATCTTTGTATCTTACACCACGCATCATGTATTGTAACTGTACACCTCTGTGCATGTCACATATCTATGTGCCTTCTACACCTATGTGTTTATTACAAACGCTTTTCAGGATGACAGAATGGCATTTATATTTTGGTGTATATTCATATAGCATGATTTCTAACGTTGACTGACAGCATAGAGATAGTGTAGCTGTCTGTGCTTTGGTATTTATTACGTGCAGGTCTTTTCAGTACAAAATCTTACAACGTTGGATAACCTGAAGTACAAGATATCTGGATGACTCTACTCCTTGCGTATGTGTCTTCCAGAGTATTAAATGGCTGTAGGCTTACCTGTTCCACACCTCAGACTATGTAGTCTAACGTGCTTCAAATTTAGAGACAACAGACACTTCAACGGGCACTTCAACGGATATATTTTTCAAGAGAAGATATATAGAAGACTGATGACTCCATGAAGAAAGATGACACGAATACACATTTTCAGAACTAGAAAACATCAACAAAGAGAGAGCTTCTAAGCTTCATTACGCCACCTTTAGCTCTCTGCTCTCTGTTTCCATTTGATTATTCTTTAGAGAGCTTTTGTAGTTCTGAGAGATTTTCCTTATGAAAATATTTGTCTCTCAGACATTGCCTTAGATCAAGCAATCTGTTGTAAGCTTGGTCTAGGGGCCTTTCGATTTCTACACATTCTTTGTGTGTATTCCTCTTCGTGTGTGAAGAGAAGCCCTGTTGGAAACAGGTGGTGCTTATTCCCTTCAGTGAAGAAGGAAGACCTGTGTAACGTCGCGTGCCTTTCGGATCCTTACGGATCATGTGTGTGTAATGGTTGTGAAGGCCATTGTGAGGCCAATGTGGTTTGGACGTGTGGTGTGTGCAGGTGTGGTACAGGTTTGGTCCTGAGATAAAATAGGACCTGTTGCAGTTGAGTAGGAGTTGGCGGCCAGGTGTGGTCGTTGACTTGTTGGCGTCCATATGTGTTGACGTTTACTATATGAACTTGGCGACAAGGGATATGGACGTCTAGCCTTGGCGGTCTGATTGGCGACAGCCTTGTTGACGCCAGCCTGTGCGACCTGCAGAATATAGGTCTACCCGAGAGTAGTTCCCTCACTCCATTCTCCCTCTCCCTTGCCCTGTCTTCATGCCTCTTGCTTCCCCAATGTTTCCAATGGTTGTAAAAGGATAATTGGAGGAACGTGGAACGTGAGGCGGTGACGAATTGGCCAAGGAAACGCCGGAACGTGGTGCAATTGCCGTAGGAGCTCGCGGAGGGTTCGGTGTGGACAGGGAGAATTTAGGAGGTTTAAGCGCGTCTTGAGGTAGGGAATGATCCCTGTAGTCCTAGGTTGTGATAATACAATTGGAAAGCATGAATCTGCATGATAATTGTGTTTCTGGTAATGGTATCCATGCGGGGTACACGGGTGGTTTGAGCAATTTAACAGTGGAAACATGTTGTTTCGAGTTGATTAGGACTCATGCATGTTAGAGGAAGTGTTTCCTCATGTTTTTCCGCAGGTTTTAGGGCCGAGGACACTTGTGGAATCGGCCTAGGGTTTCTGTGAGAACTGGTAGCCGAGGAGCTTGGCATCAACATCGACTGACGCCAGGTTCTTCAGCTGGGAACTAGACGGCCAGATACCTTGCCGTTTGTATCCCATCGACGGCAGTCGATGTTGCCGTCAGCATGCTTTTGGTTTAAATGTTGATATATTGAATATTGTGATATCGAGCGGTGCAGTGATAATTGTGGTGCACCTAGTGCTCGTGGTTTTTGAGACTAGCGTACTGGGTACGCAGATGGTGGTTTTTATGTGCTTACGTCGGGTTCACGTGTAGTGGACTACTAGTGCACGCGGTTTACGTGAGTCTTCAGGTGGTTTATGTGTGACGTGCACGTGGTTTTGTGTACGTGGCGAGTAGTACAACGCCTACCGTGGTTACCTCTCCAGTTGGGTGCCCTAGGTTCTTTGTGAGCCAGGCTGTTAGCTCGGGGCTTTGTCCCGGTACTTGTGTTGTACCATCGAGGTCTGTGTCGTCTAACCTGGACACCCTCACTCCTATGTTTGAGTTGTACGTCCGGCTGAGGGAAAGACGACAGTGGGATAGTGACACTTGTGTTTGTCTTTAGTCACTTGTAGCGCGCTCGTAGTTGGGGGTACGGATACCAGTAGTCGACACTGGTCCCCAGCTAGTCCTTTTCCAGTGCCTCACTCTAGAGGGCCCAGGCCAGGGTCTCTGGAGGTGCCAGGCATGGGCCTGCGACCGTGTGGTCCGCAGGTGGTGGTGTTTAGTTGGTCTCCACAGTTGCTTGACCTTTTCACGTGGAGCGGCAGCTGGACCTTTCGTCCGTGGCTGCGAGACTGAGAGGTAGACCTGTGTTAGCTTGTCCGAGTCAGTCTCTGGTGTTGCGAACCAGTTCACGTGACTCGTGTTTGGTTGTCTCTACTTTAGCTCGTACTCTTGTACTGGTTTGCCGTTTAATTATTACAGTTGTTTTTCGTAGTCGGCAGACGGTGAGTACTTTTACAGCTTTTATATCCTGCTTAGCTGTTCTATAAATTGTTGGTACTATTTACTACTTTTGTACCTATGGTTTTGGTGTGCTCAGTTTTGGGGGAGTTCCCTACTGAGCCAGTGACTCGCAAGGCTCACCCCTACCCCCACAGGTGAGAGCGAGGAGGACGTTTCTCGACCGTCGTCCAGTTCGGAGCCGCGTCGTAGCGGTGTAGGGTCGGTACCTCCAGCTGTGTAGTAGCAGCTCCAGCAGTGTAGTGTAGTTAGTTGTTTACTTTCTTCAGTTGTACCTCGGGGTATGCCCCCTGCTCTTGTACTTACTTTCAGTTTTGTGGAAATATGGCTATGTAAACTTGTGAAATATAAATGTGAAATGGTGTGTTCCTTTGTGTTTACACGGACTGTGGTTTGGTATCCCTAGCGAGGCTTCGGCCCGTTCGCAGGAGGCGGACTCAGATCAAGTTCGTTATCGGTTTAACGGGCTTGGCCGAGGTGTTCCGCCACAGTTGGTATCAGGGCAAGGTCCGTGTTAATATAAGGGAACTAGAAAGATACATTGCCTTATTTCAATCTTTGTACACTGCTGGTAGGGACCCTGGTTTCTGATAATTTGTTGTTTTGATTTTGTTTGATGTTTTGTTTATGTAGAAATTTGAAATGGCTGATAGAAGAGATTGGGGTGGTGGAGGAGATGATCCAGAGGAGAGCACTCAACATATGATAGAGAGGATTTGGGAGAGCCTCACTGATATCCAAAGGAGGATGGATCATCAGGCGTCGGTACCACCAGTTGCAGTGCCACCTGGGAATGGAGAGACTGTACCTGTAGCTCCAGTTCCGCCAGGAGTAGAGGTGCCTTTTGTAGCACCTGTGCTACCACCACCACCAGTGTTATTAGTAGAGGAACCAGTGATGCAAGTGGAGAAGTTTCTGGGATTGCAGCCGCCTACTTACTCAGGAGGGCCGAATCCAGATACAACGGAACATTGGGTCCATGAGATTGAAAGGGTCTTTGCGACCATGAGGTGTCCGGTAGCAGATAAAGTTGTGTTAGCTGCTTATCAGTTGCGGGGTTTTGCATTGGAATGGTGGCGACTGAAGATGCAGACCACCTTCGCAGGCAGGACAGAAGAGGCTATCACTTGGTCGGAATTTCTTGATGTATTTAATGATACATTCTTTCTGATTCAAGTGCAGCAAGTGAAGAGAGAAGAGTTTCGGACACTCCAGCAAGGTAACTCTTCAGTTTTAGAGTACCAGATGAGGTTTATGGCGCTTAGCCGATATGCGCCTTATGTAGTATCAGATAATAATATGATGGTGAGTATTTCATTAGAGGTTTGAGAGTGGAGTTGCAAGATGCAATAGTACCTCTCATGTGTAAGATAGTGGAAGAAGCAGCTCAGAGGGCAGCTACGTTAGAGAGGTCTATTCGGACTCGTCAGGTGGGCGAGTCAGGTTCAGGTAGTTTTCGGTTACCGCAGCAATCAGTGGGTGCGAGTAAGGGTAAAGCACCAGCAGGACCTTCTTCATCAGGCTTTGGTAAATGGGGTCAGAAATTGAAGTAAGCATTTAAAGGTAAAGGAAGAGGATGGGGAGGTCATCAGCAATTCCGGCAAGGTCGTGGTAGGCCAGAGATGGAAGAGTCACAGCAGAGCACTGCCAGGCAGCCCATTACTCCACCAGGGTATAGATGTTATAATTGCAATTAGCCGGGGCATTTGATCCGCAATTGCCCCTATCCGAGAGAGTATGGGTATGGAAGAGGTGTGCAGCAGCAGCAGCAGCCTCAGCAGTTTCAGCAGCCACAGGCAGGTCGTGGCAGAGGAGCATCGCAGCAGCGAGGAAGAGGCCGGGTTATGGCTATCACCCGAGCCCAGGCGGAGGCATCGAATATGATAGAAGGTACTTTACCTCTTTATGATTATTCATCAAGAGTTTTATTTGATTCGGGTGCCTCTCATTCTTTTATTTCCGAAGAATTTCTGGATTGCATGGCTCATCCTTTAGAGGAAAAGTCTTGTGAGTTAGTAGTGGAGGTTCCCTCGGGTGAGTTCCTGCTCACTTCGAGCTTCATAGATGAAGCTCCTGTTATGATTGAAGGGAACCAGATGTCGGGTCGGTTGTATGCTCTGCAGTTGTCAAATTATGATATTATTTTGGGTATGGATTGGCTTGAGACTTATGGAGCAATGCTAGATTGCAGAAAGAAAAGGATCAGATTTTGTCATCCTAATGGTGCAGTATTTGAATATCAAGGTATGCCTTTTTATACCTCTAAGTTTCTAATTTCTGCAATTAGAACCAGAAAGTTGATAAATGCTGGATGTGTGGCTTATTTAGCCTCGGTAAGTTTGGTAGAAGCTAGTCAGTCAGTGGAAGCAGTTCCCGTGGTTAGGGAATTTGCTGATGTTTTTCCTGAAGATTTTCCTGGTTTAGCTCCACATAGAGAGGTGGACTTTACCATTAAGTTGCTGCCAGGTACCATGCCGATCTCTAAAGCTCCATATCGGATGGCACCAGCAGAACTTAAAGAATTGAAAAAGCAATTAGAAGAGCTGTTGCAGAAAGGGTTTATTAGACCGAGTCATTCCCCGTGGGGAGCACCGGTATTGTTTGTGAAAAAGAAAGATGGAAGTTTTCGTATGTGTATTGATTATAGAAAGTTGAATGATGTGACCATTAAGAATAAGTACCCATTGCCGAGAATAGATGATCTATTTGATCAGTTGCAATCAGCGAAGGTATTTTCTAAAATTGATTTAAGGTCCGGGTACCACCAGTTGAGAATTAAAGAGGAGGATATAGATAAAACAGCTTTTAGAACCAGATATGGTCACTATGAATTTGTGGTTATGCCATTTGGGCTGACCAATGCTCCTGCAGGTTTTATGGATCTGATGAATAGAATTTTTCATCCGTATTTGGACCAATTCATTGTGGTCTTTATAGATGATATTCTGATTTATTCAGCATCTGAAGAGGAGCATGCAGCTCATTTGAGGTTTACCCTGCAGTTGTTAAGGGATAACCAGTTGTTTGCCAAATTCAGTAAGTGTGAATTTTGGCTGAAAGAAATTCAGTTTCTGGGTCATGTTATTTCAGCTAAGGGAGTGGCAGTGGACCCAAGTAAAGTGGAAGCAGTGATGAAATGGGAAGTGCCTAAGACAATAACTGAGATTAGAAGTTTTCTGGGATTAGCAGGTTATTATAGGAGCTTTATACAAGATTTTTCTAAGATTGCAGCACCTATGACCAAATTGACCAGAAAAGGTGTGCCATTTGTGTGGTCCAGTGAATGTCAGAAAAGTTTTATGGAATTGAAGAAGAGGCTTACAACAGCACCCATATTGACATTACCGGCAGAGAATGGTGGTTTTGTGGTTTATGCAGATGCGTCAAGGAGAGGACTTGGCGCAGTGCTTATGCAGCATGGCAAAGTGATAGCTTATGCGTCTAGGCAATTGAAGCCGGCAGAGGAGAATTACCCCACTCATGATTTGGAATTGGCAGCAGTTGTGTTTGCTTTGAAAATATGGAGGCATTATCTGTATGGCGAGAGATTTGAGATCTTTACAGATCATAAAAGCTTGAAGTATATCTTCTCACAGAAAGATTTAAATCTTCGTCAGCGCAATGGATGAATATTTGAAAGATTATGATTTCAGTTTGGCTTACCATCGGGTAAGGCCAATGTTGTAGCAGATGCCTTGAGCAGAAAGGCATATAAATCTGATGATGATTAAAGAATGGAAGCTGTATGAAGAAATAGTGGAGAACTCCTTGTATGTGCCCAGTAGTCAGCGACGGGCAGTACTAGCTGCTAGTGCTGTAGAGCCGTCCTTGTATTGGCAGATTGTTGAAGCTCAGAAGCAGATGTAAGTTTAGCCAAGATTGTGAAAATAGAAGGAGTTACCATTGATGATAATTGTGTGGTTAGGCTCAGAGGCAGGTTGTTTGTTCCAGATGAAAGAGAAGTAAAGCAGCGAGTGTTAGAGGAGGCCCATAAATCCAGGTACACTATCCATCCGGGTAGTACTAAAATGTACCACGATTTGAGGAAGCATTTCTGGTGGCCTCATATGAAAAAGGAAATAGCAAAGTTTGTTGCAAGATGTGCTATATGTCAACAGATTAAAGCAGAACATCAGAAGCCTGGAGGTTTATTGCAACCGTTGCCCATTCCACTGTGGAAATGGGATGATATTGCCATGGACTTTGTGGCAGGTTTACCAAGATCGAGTTCCGGGCATAATGGAATTTGGGTATTTGTTGACAGATTGACTAAGGTGTGCAGATTAGTGGCAGTAAGTATGTCTTGGACAGTGGACAGATTAGCAAAAGTTTATGTTGAAAGAATTGTTCCATTGCATGGAATTCCGAAGACTATTGTGTCTGACAGAGATCCAAGATTTACTTCTGGTTTTTGGAGGAGTCTACAGAAAGTAATTGGTACTGAGCTGAGATATAGCTCCGCTTATCATCCCCAGACAGATGGTCAGACAGAGAGGACTATCCAGACAATTGAAGATATGTTGCGAGCTTGTTTTTTAGTTTGGGGAGGTAACTGGGAGCATCATTGGGAATGGTGAGTTTGCCTATAATAGTAGTTATCATACCAGTCTTGGGATGGCACCATATGAAGCTTATATGGAAGGCCATGTAGAACCCCATTGAACTGGCATGAAGTGGGAGAAAGGCAATTAGTGGGTCCTGAATTGATTCAGCAAACCACAGAAGTAGTGAAGCTTATTAAAGAAAAATTGCAGGCAGCTCAAAGCAGGCAAAAGAGTTATGCAGATAATCGGAGGAGACCACTTCAGTTTGAAGTGGGAGATTTTGTTTTCTTGAAAGTTTCCCCAAGTAAAGGTATTATGAGATTTGGTAAGACTGGGAAGTTGAGCCCAAGGTATGTAGGACCTTTCCAGGTAATTGAAAGGATTGGGGAAACAACTTATAGATTGGATTTGCCAGCAGATTTTGCGGATGTTCATGATATATTTCATGTTTCTATGTTAAGAAAATGCATTGAAGATCTAGCTCAAATAATTAGTTATCAAGGTGGTGACCTGAGGCCGGATATGACTATGCCAGAGTATCCGGTGCAGATCACGGATCGAAAGATAAAGAAGTTGAGAAATAAAGAAATTGAGCTAGTTAAAGTAAGATGGGAAAATAGGTTGGGTGGTGAGGATACCTGGGAGTTAGCCGAGGAGATGGCTAAGGGGTATCCCTATCTGTTTGAATAAGGTTTTGTATTTCTTTTTAGATGATAGTACTTGTAAAAATGTGTATATTTAAGTTGTTTATATTTGAGTTGTGTTATGAATTTCGAGGTCGAAATTTTCTTTTTAGATGATAGTAATGTAACATCGCGTGCCTTTCGGATCCTTACGGATCATGTGTGTGTAATGGTTGTGAAGGCCATTGTGAGGCCAATGTGGTTTGGACGTGTGGTGTGTGCAGGTGTGGTACAGGTTTGGTCCTGAGATAAAATAGGACCTGCTGCAGTTGAGTAGGAGTTGGCGGCCAGGTGTGGTCGTTGACTTGTTGGCGTCTATATGTGTTGACGTTTACTATATGAACTTGGCGACAAGGGATATGGACGTCTAGCCTTGGCGGTCTGATTGGCGACAGCCTTGTTGACGCCAACCTGTGCGACCTGCAGAATATAGGTCTACCCAAGAGCAGTTCCCTCACTCCATTCTCCCTCTCCCTTGCCCTGTCTTCATGCCTCTTGCTTCCCCAATGTTTCCAACGGTTGTAAAAGATAATTGGAGGAACGTGGAACGTGAGGCGGTGACGAATTGGCCAAGGAAATGCCGGAACGTGGTGCAATTGCCGTAGGAGCTCGCGGAGGCTTCGGCGTGGACGGGGAGAATTTAGGAGGTTTAAGCGCGTCTTGAGGTAGGGAATGATCCCTGTAGTTCCTATAGGTTGTGATAATACAATTGGAAAGCATGAATCTGCATGATAATTGTGTTTCTGGGTAATGGTATCCATGCGGGGTACACAGGTGGTTTGAGCAATTTAACAGTGGAAACATGTTGTTTCGAGTTGATTAGGACTCATGCATGTTAGAGGAAGTGTTTCCTCATGTTTTTCCGTAGGTTTTAGGGCCGAGGACACTTGTGGAACCGGCGTAGGGTTTCTGTGAGAACTGGTAGCCGAGGAGCTTGGCGTCAACATCGACTGACGCCAGGTTCTTCAGCTGGGAACTAGATGGCCAGATACCTTGCTGTTTATATCCCATCGACGGCAGTCGATGTTGCCGTCAGCATGCTTTTGGTTTAAATGTTGATATATTGAATATTGTTGATATCGAGCGGTGCAGTGATAATTGTGGTGCACCTAGTGCTCGTGGTTTTTGAGACTAGCGTACTGGGTACGCAGATGGTTGGTTCTTTATGTGCTTACGTCGGGTTCACGTGTAGTGGACTACTAGTGCACGCGGTTTACGTGAGTCTTCACGTGGTTTGTGTGTGACGTGCATGTGGTTTTGTGTACGTGGCGAGTAGTACGACGCCTACCGTGGTTACCTCTCCAGTTGGGTGCCCCAGGTTCTTTGTGAGCCAGGCTGTTAGCTTGGGCTTTGTCCCGGTACTTGTGTTGTACCGTCGAGGTCTGTGTCGTCTGACCTGGACACCCTCACTCCTGTGTTGAGTTGTACGTCCGGCTGAGGGAAAGACGACAGTGGGACAGTGACACTTGTGTTTGTCTTTAGTCACTTGTAGCGCGCTCGTAGTTGGGGGTACGGATACCAGTAGTCGACACTGGTCCCCAGCTAGTCCTTTTCCAGTGCCTCACTCTAGAGGGCCCAGGCCAGGGTCTCTGGAGGTGCCAGGCATGGGCCTGCGACCGTGTGGTCCGCAGGTGGTGGTGTTTAGTTGGTCTCCACAGTTGCTTGACCTTTTCACGTGGAGCGGCAGCTGGACCTTTCGTCCGTGGCTGCGAGACTGAGAGGTAGACCTGTGTTAGCTTGTCCGAGTCAGTCTCTGGTGTGCGAACCAGTTCACGTGACTCGTGTTTGGTTGTCTCTACTTTAGCTCGTACTCTTGTACTGGTTTGCCGTTTAATTATTACAGTGTTTTTCGTAGTCGGCAGACGGTGAGTACTTTTACAGCTTTTATATCCTGCTTAGCTGTTCTATAATTGTTGGTACTGTTTACTACTTTTGTACCTGTGGTTTTGGTTTGCTCGGTTTTGGGGGAGTTCCCTACTGAGCCAGTGACTCGCAGGCTCACCCCTACCCCCACAGGTGAGAGCGAGGAGGACGTTTCTCGACCGTCGTCCAGTTCGGAGCCGCGTCGTAGCGGTGCAGGGTCGGTACCTCCAGCTGTGTAGTAGCAGCTCAGCAGTGTAGTGTAGTTAGTTGTTTACTTTCTTCAGTTGTACCTCGGGGTATGCCCAGGCTCTTGTACTTACTTTCAGTTTGTGGAAATATGGCTATGTAAACTTGTGAAATATAAATATGAAATGGTGTGTTCCTTTGTGTTTACACGGACTGTGGTTTGGTATCCCTAGCGAGGCTTCGGCCCCTTCGCAGGAGGCGGACTCGGATCAAGTACGTTATCGGTTTAACGGGCTTGGCCGAGGTGTTCCGCCCAACCTGTGGTATCAGGTGGTGTTTTGTTCCTCTTCGATGTTAGAAGACGGCTGGATGTGTAAGGTCCTTAAGGGGCACAATACCCTTGGTTAGTGAAATCCCAAGTTGTTGCTTGGGGACTGGATGTAGGACTCCTTGGATAGGAGGGCCGAACCAGGATAAAAATCTCATGTTGTTGTGTGATTGTTCGTGTGCTTGTTTGTCTTCACTCTTACTAACACTAACTATCGATCTTAGTGTTTTCTGTTAAGTATTTTTATTAACAGGTTTTATTCTAAGAAGAATTTTAGCAATCCATTCACCCCCCTCTGGGCTTGCTAGCTGGGCAACAAGTAGCACCTTGGTATGGTTGAGTTTGCCTACAACAACAGCTTTCACATGAGCATCGGCATGACACCGTATGAGGCACTACATGGAAGACCTTGCAGGACACTGCTGAATTGGCATGAATTGGGTGAAAGACATGTAATGGGACCGGAATTGGTGCAGCAATGTGCAGATATGGAAAAGTTCATCAAAGAGAAGCTTCAAATGGCGCAGAGCAGGCAAAAGAGTTATGCAGATACTCGGCTCAGGCCCCTATAGTTTGAGGTTGGCGATTATGTGTTTTTAAGAGTTTCTCCAACCAATGGTGTTTTAAGGTTCAGCAAGAAGGGAAAGTTGTGTCCCAGGTTTGTGGGTCCTATAGATGGCATTTTTTCGTTCCCCCTTTTCGAAGGGTATCGAAGAAACAGTCCACAAAGAGGGATGATATGAACGGGGGGATGAAGATCGTGATCGCCAGGCACGCGTGGGTGCCGAATGGAGGGATGCACGACGATGGGTGCGGGTGGAAGAAGTGATCGCGGATGTTACCTATTGGAGCGTGGGGAGATTGCGCGGGGGATGTGGGTCCTTTCTTCCTCTACGAGCATGGCCGGTCGTGGTAGAGGGCGTTTTCCATGTTGATTACCCTGACAAGGAAAAGACAAATAAGAAGAAAAGGAGGGGATTAGCCACGTGTAGTATACAATCCTTAAAAATAATGAATAAATGGAATGAAAGGCATAGAGAAAAACTTACCGCCTTCTGGCTTTTAAACCCCTAAAATGTAGGTGTGTGTGTGTATGCATGCATGTGTGTGTGTATAAAAGATAGGAGCCACGTGGGGCTCGGAGGAATTGAAATGTAAATAAAAAGGGAGAAAGGGGAGGGGTGCTTCCCCAAATAGTGGATGGCGCGGTGGCGCTGCCGGTTGGATAGAGGAAGAAGAGGAGGAAGACACTCCCACTTTGCTCCAGTTTGCGTGAGGAAGATGACGGGGGCGCCGGCTCCGAGCTCCGAGGAACACGGACGTAGGTTGGCATGGAATGGTAGGCGCTCCTTGGTGGAGCCGAGGCGGGAATCCGGCGAGGCTTCGCCGCTTTGAATGGGCCCCCTTCGAGGCGGGAATCCGGCAGGGCTTCGCCGCGATTGTTGGAACCCCCTCTTACAAATGACCCTAGGGGGTCAATTTATAGAGGCAAAACTCTTGAATTGCGTCAGCTACAGCGGACGTGACTATCATGTTGAATCGCGTCCGAGCGGCACGCCGCGATTCAGAAGGCCTTGATTTGACATAAAGCACGATGATCATGGCCGACGACCGCCTTCATAATCGTGTCGGGGATGACCGCCGTGTTCTAGAAACGCGTTGGCCAACCCCGCCGCGACTTGTTTTTGGGCACGTGGGCCATAAATGCGACGACTTCCGGGGCTCTTGGGGTACGGTACAAGACCTAATCGCGTCGGGACAGGCGGACGCGATTCAGAGATTTCCTCGGGATCCGAGGTACGGGCACTTGAGTACGATGACTTTTTGGGGCTACGGTCTAATCGTGGCGGCTCAGGTCGACGCGTCCTTGGTTTGAATCACGTCGGCAGGATAGGACGCAATAAGGTATTTCCATATTTTATTTATGAAAATCCTGCCAAAACCGACATTAGAATCGCGTTGCCCATAGAAGATGCGTTCATAAAATGGCATTGGGCATTTTCCATAATAAAATAGGTAAATTCCTTGTACACGTCGCAGAAGGCCGCCACGATAAGGACCATGGCCATGTCGCGTCCCACATGCCCGCCGAGATAATGTAATCGCGTCCGTCTTGCGGACGCATATTCGTTACCTTCATTAACGGCGTCCCGCAGGCCCGTCGCGACTTGAAGAATGCACCCCGAAGACCCTTCGCGACCTGAAATGAAAGCCCACGACCTCCGGCCAGCCTTGAAAATGAAGGGGAAGCACCAGGGGAGGATGGGTGAGATCCAGAAATGTGGGGAAAACACTCTTGCGAGGCAATATGAGGGCCATTTGTGACATTATGGCGCAACATGAAATTTTCCCACGGTGGAGTCAAAATCGCGTGTCTACAGGTCCATTTCAGATTTTGGAAAGGATCGATGAGACAACTTACCGGTTGGAGCTTCCAGCAAACTTCACGGATGCTCACGATGTGTTCCATGTCTCAATGTTAAGGAGGTACATTCGAGATCCTTCTCAGATTGTCAGCTACACACATGATGATTTGATGCCAAATATATCCATGCCAGAGTACCCAGTTATGATCACAAGCAGACGGACACAAAGATTGAGGAATAAAGACATTGAGCTGGTAAAGATCAGATGGGAGAACAGGCAGGGTGGTGAAGATACTTGGGAGTTGGCCGATGAAATGTTCAAGACATATCCATACTTGTTTGAGTAAGCGTTAATTTCTTTTTAGGTGATAGTTGCATATATGTTGAACTGTGTTTACGCTTATCTCTTTAATTTCGAGGACAAAATTATTTTTAGGTGATAGTAATGTAATAACCGATATGTTCGGATCGAAGTTTATCGAGTTTGGGGGCCAATGTATGGCCCATTGGTAGACCATGTAAGTCTATATGTGTTTCTATAGGTTTGTAGTAGAAGGTGGGAGGCTGGAGGGTTGGGCATCCCAGCCCAAACAGGCCTCTGTCGGGCTCACTAAGAATGCGTCGAACACAGACGACGCGTCTCTTAGATGAACGTGTCCACCTTTATTGACGTGATTTGGCACTGCCGTTACATGAGCGCCACTGCATGTGCGCTGCGTGGCACATGCAGGGACGTCGGGATTTAAACACGTCGCCGAGGTCTGATGCGTTTCTAAACGCGGTGGGAAGACACGATGCGATTTATCCTACTGTGTTTTGGACTCCTGCCCTTGGCCGAATAGTGCAGTTGCACTATTTAGTTGGGAGGAGTTCTGCTGCAGTTTTGAAGGGGATTTTGGGAGATTTCTAGCCATTTGGTGTCCGTTCGGTGTGATTCCAACAAGAGGAGGAGCCTCGGAGCGCGAGGAATCCCTAGGTGGCGTCGGATTCGCATTTCACCTGTTGGTAGGGGAATTCTGCCCTGTTTTTCTTTATGTGGACTATGTAGGTTAGGGAATGAGGTTTTAGTTGTGGAAATCGTATGAGCATGATAGAGATCATGATTAGGGTTTCATATGAACTTCTATTTCTTGCTTTGCTTGCATGTATGGCCATGTGGATTGATTTCCAGAATGGGAGTTCAAGTTGTGTTCCTGTTGTCTGAAAGGTGACGGAACCAGCCGTCGCGATTCATGTGAATGTGATGGCTAGGACCGTCACGATTCAGACCATAAAGCATCAGGTGAGTCCGTTGCAATTTAGGTCTAAAGGCGGCTTCTGTGTTAGACGTGTTTGGAATGTGGCCACCCGAACTCTGGGGTTCTATGGCCGGTCTGTCTAGTTTCTGTACCATATTGCTTGGGCTATGTTGGCAAGGCAATGTAGGGCCTGTGTGGGTTGTGTCGACTCATACCGTGATTGATAAAGAGGGGTTTTGCTTGGAAATGTGTGCATAGCGAGTTGGGTTATGACGCCTTCTGTGGTTACCTCTCCAGTCGGTTACCCTAGCACCGGGTGCTCAGGGCTTGTCCCGGTATGGGAGTACCGTCAGGGTTTGTGTTGTCTTCCTGGACACCCTCACTCCTGAGTTTGAGTTGTACGTCTGCCTGGGGGAAAGACGACAGGGGACAACGACTCATGTTTGTGGGTGTGCGGTCGCTTGTAGTGCGCTCTTGGTTGGGGGACAGACACCAGTAGACATACTGGTCCCCAGCTAGTCCTTTTCTAGTGCCTCACTTTAGGGTTCTCGGGTGGAGTCCCTAGAGGTGTCAGGCTTGGGCGTGCAGCGGTGTAGTCTATAGGTGTGGTATTGGTTTGTCTCCACAATTCTTGACCTTGTTGAGGTGGAGCAGCAGTTGGACCTTTCATCTATGGCTGCGAGGCTGAGAGGTGTACTTGTGTGGTTTGTTCGGACCTGTGTCTAGTGTCGCAAACTATTTCTTGTGACTCATGTGCGACATGCCCTTCTGTATCTTGTACACACGTATGTGATTTGCCGTTTATTTACTTATAGCTGTAGCATCATGCTTAGGTGATTATATCTTTTAAATGCTTATAGCTTTGTTATATTTATTGTGTTTCTCGACTTTGGAGGAGTTACCCTACTGAGCCAGTGACTTGTGAGGCTCACCCCTTTTTCTTCCAGGTGAAGGAGAGTAGGAGGATTCACATCCCTCCTCTAGTTCCGGTCAGCATTGTAGTGGAGTCGGGCCTTCGCCACCAGCAGAGTAATACTTTTACTTGTGGAGCCTTGGGGGCTTGTCCCGGGCTGCTATATCTTGTTTAATGACTATGTATGGAATGGAATTGTACATTTCATGTGAATATGTGAGAAGTGGTATCTTATATATGCTCAACATGTTCTTTTATATTTTCACGGACATATGTGGATGATATCCCTTGCGAGGCTTCGGCCCGATCGCGGGAGACGGAGTCGTGTCAGGCATGTTAAAGGGTTAAAGGGCCTGAATGACGAGGACCATCACAAAGATGATCTGCTAGAAGATTGAATTGAAGATTCTTGAGAAGATTCGATGGAAGCTATCACGCCCCGACGCGGAATATCGGAACGTGAGGCGGTTGCAAGTAAGTGAGTACAGAGCGTATAATAGACATCAAACCATTCAACAAGGTATAATGCTAAATCAAATGTATTTCATTGATAATTCCTCAATGTCTATTACAACCACTAATATCAGAGCCATTCCATAGGGCCCAATGACATCATTACATTGAATGAAATAAAAGGCTGAACGAAGACTCTAACATAATACTAATGTGCCAGGGTACTCTTGATTCACTCCTGGTCAACCATCCTCATGAGTGTAAGTATCTTTTTCAATTTTACCTGAGAACATATATCAAATAACACAGGGTGAGCGATAACCCTCAGTAGGACTTAAATCTCATGATCAGGCATGCTTTAAATGATTAATGTATTAAAGAATAGAGTAACGAATGATAGAGAACGAGAGTCAAGTATTGTAAAGCAAGTGATGGCATGATAGCACGACTCATATAGCACAAGTGTCAAGTATAGCACAAAGAGCAGGATGGCCTTAGCACAAATAACACAATATATTTCATGATAGTCGATATAGATAGCACTTGAGCACTTGAGTGTAATGCCAAACACTCTGGTCAATTAACTCTTGTGGGCACTAGCACTTTTGGGTGCACCTCCCAAGACCAGACTGGGCCCTTTATATTGCCAAGCATTAGTCATATTGTTTATCTTTAGACAATCAGTCAATGGCCATAAAGAGTACCAAGAATAGATGAGAGTATCTGATGAATAGACGAGAGTGTAAAGGACATGAATAGATGAGCAAATATTGTATAGATGAGAATTATGGGTCAACACGCATGAAACAACGTTAAATGAGTGATAGTAATGGTTCCACAACACACGTGATTGGTGCTGGCAGTCAGGTAGAATTCACTAACCAACCATTGGCTATGCTACACACATAGTCCAGAGGTCCGGCGTAATATCGTGGTAAGAGAGAGAGCATTCTAAGGCCGTTTAGATCATACTGATCCCTAAAGGGTGTTGAGGGTACAACCAGCTCGTTGACCATGTGGGAATCCATGGATAGAGGAAACTTACGGAGGCCTTGAACAAGGATTCACTAGTCCGGCAGAAGGAATATCCGAAGGAGAGTTTTTCCAAGTCAAGAGAAAGTGTATATAGAAACAAATTACTCGACGTTCCAGAAGAATTCTAGAACAGTGGAGCGTCAGTAATGGTATCCCAAAACATCGAGAGAAACCAAGATAAGTCCATTAAAAATAGGGCAATTATATACAATATTGAAATAAATTACTAGATGCATTATGTCATATTTTAGTGCCATGTCAAGTCATTGGGTGGTTACAAGTATGTGCATGTGATATAGCAAATCGTAGATATGAAAGATCAAGTGTATGACTTTTAATTAACTATTACATATTCATATTCTAGCATCTTTGTTTACTAGGTTTAAGACTGTTAACAAGAAGTATAGTCACTGTAGAAAGACAAGAACCACATAAATTTGGGGTTTATGCACAAAATTACAGAAGGTGACGTCCCCTTGTAAGGAACTGACAGGGTACATTCAGAACGGAACGGGGTCTGTCAAAGAACGCGACAGGACCGTCTGGGACAGACAGACAGAACGCGACGCAAGGGTCTATCGGGTTCAGAATGCGACAGGTTCCTGGTCGCGACCCACTCCTGAGAACACGACCTATCGGGCCGTCGCGTTCTCAGGGTTTGTGCCTGAGCCCGAAAAGGAAAGACCATGCCTTGGATTGTAGTCCGTGCGTTCCAAGGATTGACACAGGGGTGTTAAAAATTTGAAATCTCGGTGTACAGTTGATGAAAAATCATGAAACAAGTTTTAAATGGAACTAGACTTGTGAGGGTATAACTAGTACGGAGTAATTAGAAGCTTATCATGGTATTGATAGGCTTGAACCGGTTCTTTTATGATGAACACACAACATGATACAGTGATGGAAAAAGAATTAATTCGAGCAAGATACTCAATAGAAATTGGGGAAAAAGATGGCAAACGATTCCTGCCAACTTGTAGTATGTACAGTAAAAATTGCATAACTCGAGATCAAGTGTACATAGAGATCTAAGGTAAACATGGGTTCGGGAGCATGTTCTTAACAGAACTTCCAACAAGAAACTCTCATGATAGGGTCGATAGAATTTAGAGCAAATAGAGGGCTTTTGTTCCTGGTGTCAAGAACAATCTACAGACGAGAGTAATTAAGTTTTGCTTGTGAGAATGCCTACTTTTGGGACGATTTGTCTTCTAGGGCTAGAACTCGAAGAACAAGCTTGTAAATCTTCTAGCAAGCCTTCTCCCCATGGTTTCCTCCTCCAATAGCCTCTTCTCCAAGTCCAAGAGCAATAGGGTCGGCCATGAAGGTGTTGGGGGTGTATTTAAGCATCTAACATGTTTAATTCCTAATACAACTCTAACTTCCATAAAACTCCGAATTTTCCTTGTTTCCTCCAACCTTCCTAGCATTACTCTTCCTAATTGGGTTAGGTTGGGTTCAAATTTTGTACCTAGCTAATTAGGGTAGGGTTAGGAGTCCAATTTAGATATATATTAGCTATATTAATGGATCCATTGCCCTTTTTAATTTAGGAAACAATAGGATTACAAATTTTAGGGTATTTTCTCTTATTCCATATTTCAAAACTCATCTTTTGGCCCAATAACTTTTATATGAACGATTAACAAAGCCCATTACTTCTTCTTTATTATTGGGTTTTAATTAGATTCTTTTCTTTTAATATCTCTATTTATTTAGAAAGTAGCGGGTTTCTACAGAAGCCTTCTTCAATTCACAATGCTCTATTTCATATCTGATGATTCTTACGATTACTTCTTCTTCCTCTGCTGCTCTTCTCCTCCTTCTTCTCTCTTCTTCTTCTTTCTTCTTCTTCTTCTTCTTCTTCTTCTTCTTCTTCTTCTCTTCTACTCTGCTCCTTTTCTCCTGGCGGCGCTCTCTTGCCTCTTTATGGGCTCTCACTTTTAGGGTACTTCCCTTTTTCTGGCCGCACCTATTGGTTGCCTTTGTCATGAAGGACAAGGCCATATTTATAGCCCTTATCATGTGACCTAGGATTTGGAACTGCGTGAGTACCAAGTACCCCAAGTAAGACACGTGCCAATCACATGATATCCCGCATAAATGGCATCTTTAAGTGTAAGACCCGACCCTCTCAGCCCCTTGGCCCCATCCTCATGGTCGCCACGGACCCTGGTCACGACATTGTCGCACTAGAGGAGCCGGTTGAGACATGCTTTTGGTCATGGCACCCTTGCCCGTCGCGTTCTGGTCGTGATGGAGGTGGGCGACGTGTTCTTTTCGCGGCGTCTGGAGGCGACGCGACTCAGTTTTGACCGTTCTGACTACTGTCCTTTCTGTCATAATGGCCTTGTCGAGTGTCAAGTGCGTACAATGTTGATGCGACCTGGCAGACCATCACGTTAAGGTTTTCCCGCCTGTTCGAGGTTTGACCGCTTTTGGTGTCGCGCTAGGGTAGGCGGTCGCAACATGGTCACGACCTACTGGGCGGTCACGACATGGCTGCTGCCGCACAGGCCCGACCCGTCACGTCTCTGGGCCCGTCGATTGAAAACTGAGGCAGGCGACCCATTTCCCTCTCTCCCCTTCCTTTCTTCCTATCTTCTTCTTCTTCTTCTTCCTTCTTCCTCCCCTGAGCCCCCTTTGCTTTTTCGGTGTGTTTGTGGTGCTCGTGATGAGGAGGTGACACCCCGTTCATGTAGGCGGCATCCGTGTGGTGCTTGGAGCGAGTAGGACATGGCCATTCTGACGTAAAGGCTCCAACAGGTTGGCTCTACTCATTGAAATAGGGACCCCTTGTCTTCCTCTCATTCTAGCATGCTCCCCTCCCCCTTGAGATCCTTGTTTCTCCGTGGTTTTGGGGCGTAAGATCCATGCACGCCATTGGAGAGGTTTCCTTTGAGTGTAGATCTCCATGTTTAATGCATGATTCGTGGGGTTTGAGAGTGGTTTGGTCTCTTTACATGCTTTCCTTGTGGTTTGTATCAGATTTGGGGTGGTCCTTGGGAGGACTGTACCGGGACCCCTCTCGACTAAGGTTACGATCGGCCTAAGGGTCGCGATGATGTCGCGACGTATGCGCCATGGGCGCCGCGACATCATCGCGACGACCAAGGGCGTCGTGACATGGTCATGGCCGGCTCCGGCATCGTGACAGTGTCACGATGGCTAGGAGCATCGTGACAGTATTAGATACAGGTAAGTTCTTGCGAAGTCTATTTCTCATGGAGTCTTTGTCGTTTTCGGTTCTTTCTATACCCATGGAACCAGTGCTAGTTCTTAGTACGGTCCTACACTAGTCGTTCTCCCAGTGCTCGGCACTTGAGGGCTTGTCCCGTGAGAGAGGTTGTTACCGTTTACTTGGGACCCCCGTCCCTGTGCGCCTGTTGAGGGAGTGCTCCGGGCTATGGGTGTGCTCGAGTCACGGACTCTTGAGCAGAGGGGAAAACGGTGGTTAGGACAGTGGAGTTGAGTCATTTTTAGAGCTCTCTTGGTTGGTCTGGGACGCCGAGGTCGTTTGGAGTCCTTCCCGGCACAGGCCATTCAGTCCTTCTTCTCACTACCTTGATCTTTGTGGCCCGGGAACCACCTAGAGAGGCCAGGCGTGGGACCGTAGTACGACCAGACTACGGCGGTTACTATTTTGGTTACTTGTGTTCCTGCCCCCACTCTGACGAGACATGGAGGTTTGGACTTGGGTCGAGGGTAAGACATCAGTGGACGCTCTTGACCAATTGACTAGTAGTAGTGGTTTTTGTAGCTAGTGTCTCTTGCCCAGGCAGGGTTGTTTTGTCTGCATTGCCAGCCGTGTGGTGGTCACGATGTGCAGGTCCTATGGAGTTTCTGACCGCAGTGTCTTTCCGTACCGTCACTAGTTAGTTAGCTTTACTTCTGCACTTTCTCGTTGTAGCTTAGAATATATAGAAGTGCTGTCATTTAATTTGTTTATATATATTCTTTCCCGCAAGTTAGAGCCAATAGGAGATTGGTAGTCCCTACTGAGCTTGTGTTGTGAAGCTCATCCCTTCTTTTTCCAAGTGAGACTTCTCAGCAGCAGCCGGGTGCGTGTCGAGCGGAGGAGGCGGGGGCGGTAGTCGCCGTCCCTGTAGCTAGTAGTGGTATCCCCCTTTAGTTGTACTTCACCCTCGGGGTATGCCCCTAAGGGCTCTGTTCTTCCCTTCCTTACTTGTACTCATTGTGTGTGTTGGGGCTGTACTTAGAGCGATACGTAGCGGTCTCTCTCTACTTTCTACTTCCGCGTGTGTGCTCCTAGTTCAGTAGTTGATGTTTGTTCCCCTTACATATTCTGTTAGACTTGTGTTATAGCCCTTCCGGGTCCCCGGATCCGTGGGCGGCAACTGCGAAAATTGGGTCCTCGACTTGGGCCGAGGGTCGGGTTCTCGGGGTCGTTAATTAAGTATATAGGAGAAAAAGGCAATCGATGTTAAGTTGATTAATAAAGTAATCTATGTTATGACAATCTATCTTAAACATGAGGTAACTGATGTTTAAATGATTGGCAATCCATGTTATGACAATCTATCTTAAACATGAGGTAATGATGTTTAAGTGATTGGCAATCCATGTTATGACAATTTATCTTAAACATGAGGTGATCGATGATTAAGTGATTGGCAATCCATGTTATGACAATCAATGTTTAAACATGAAGTAATTGATGTCTAACATGAAGTAATCAATGTGTAGATAGTTGATGTTTAAATATGAAGTAATCGATGTCTGCCATGAGATAATCCATGTTAGAACATGAAGCAATTGATGTTTAAACATGGAGTAATTAATGTCTAATTTAAGTTGTTTAGCAATCGATGTGTAGAAAGTTGATGTTTAAACATGAAGTAATCGATGTCTACCATGAGGTAATCGATGTTTGATCAACTGTTAAGGTCAACTATCAGAAAGTCGAAGTCTACATTGACTGTAAAGAAGTCGGAGTTAGACATCGACTTTCAAGAAGTCAGAGTCATACATCGACTTCTAAGCTTAAATTGTGACATCATTTCAATTTAGCTAGTCAGTCTATGAATTGCAATGAATAAAATGATATGCAACATGAAAGCACTTAAGTTCATCAGAAAAATAATGATATTATGAGATCAACCAGATGAATGAATGTGTTGACACAAGTACTCATTACATTAGGAACAATTCACTGCAAATCAATCATGTGTTGACACTAGACATGATTGTGTTGACAAAAACACAGCATATGTGTCAACACCTGAAGAGCATGTGTCGACACACCAAGGCAGCAAACTTGCAAGATGGTTCATGAACTTTGATAAATTCTCTGTGCATAGCCAAGACATATTGTGACTGAAAGCATTCACAAGATGAACTATGATTATGTCATCATCAAAACATATCAAATCAATTATCATCAAATCAATCATCATCAAAACAACAATAATTATGGTTATTCACATAACCATAACTCAACACTTAGTAATCTCTTTGAGATATAGGTTGTTCCTTGTCATGTCCTACTCATATACTATTTTCGGAGGTGACAGAAAGATCAAGATAATACAAGCAAGGATGGTCTTGCATATACATAGAAAGTTGCAGTTGAATAATATATTACATGTGCCGATAGTTTAGAGTTAAAATATACAACAACTTAAGTGACATAGTAAAAAAAAAGAAGTAGGGTTTTCTAATTTATAGATCACTTGGCGTACAATCCCTTGGCGAGTCAGACCCATCTGAGATGCCTAAAAGGAAAGTAGGATTTATGAGCAATTGTGCTCAGTAGGAAATTGCCATTTATAATAACAATAAGTAGGACAGTAGTAGGAAAGGAACAGTAAGTATATCAGTCAATAAGAGGATGCAACAAAGATATTGAAGTACCGTTCGATGAAGATATCATAAAAGAATTTGCCCGAAACTAAACAGTAAAGAAATTCATGCCATAATACAGTTCATGGAAATGTAGACTAAATTTAGCAGTAGGTGGTGTTATGCCAAACACCTAGTAGATCCATTCTCGATGGGTACAATTCGAATTGACTGATTCAGTGGCCAAGTTTGGGTGCTCCTCCCGGGACTGGATCGGCCCCATTGCACAGTCATTGGTCCAATAGAGTCCGAAGACCCGAGGTGTCACCATTTCCATTTGATCAGTCTTTTAATATCGTTCAGGCAGATCTTGAAGTAACATTAATATTAAGCAAGTTCAATGTGAGAGTACAGTGATAGCAAGCCAAAGTAAGGCTAGTTAGTTAGGTTGGTCCAAGTTTAAATAATATAAAGCTATATAAGAAATCTGGGAAAGAAGCAAATTGGAACAACATGTGTAAACTCAAGAGGAAATTAGTCGACCGGAAGGGTAGGGCATGCTTGACATTTCTTTCAGTAGGAGAGGGACTCCTTGGAGAAGTCATATGCATGTTTATCATTTTTCACTGGACTTTGGATTTCTAGCATTCTACTAGGTTTATTGGAATTATGAGGCTTTCAGGTAGGCCAAATTATGAGAGATTAGAAAGACGCTATTTTGATGGAATCACTAAAATCACGATTTTCTTCTTCGGTGGGAGAGTTGATGTAACACCCCAAAATTTAATATCAAAATAATAATATGATATAAAAAAAATTATTATTTTTTATTTTCATAAAAGATATTTTGAAACATTTGAAATGTAGAGGCAATCGATGTTTAAGTATAATAGTAATCGATGTTTGAGTGAAATCGATGCTCTAAATGAAATCGTTGTTGAATAGAAATCGATGTTTGAATGAAGTCGATGTTTGAGTGAAATCGATGTTCTAAATGAAATCGATGTTGAACCGAAGTCGATGTTTGAATGGAGTCAATGTTTAAGTGAAATAGATGTTTTAAATGAAATCAATGTTGACTTGAAGTCGATGTTTGACTGGAGTCGATGTTAAGTGAAATCAATGTTTTAAATGAAATCAATGTTGAAGTGAAGTCGATGTTTGAATGGAGTCGATGTTTAAGCAAAATCAATGTTTTAAATGAAATCGATGTTGAAGTAAACTGTAATCGATCTGTTTTCATATTAATTGATGTGGACTTTAAAAATAGTAATCGATGTGGCACTTAGTTAGTAATCGATATGCATTGAACAACAATCGATTTAGCTTTTCAGTACAAATCATGAAATGATAGTGTCATAGTATCTTGTATTTATGAGGAAAACATGATATTAAATATGTTCATGATATTTAAGTTAATCATGAGTTTTGTTATCCCCAAAATAAAGGATAAAATATAAGAATGGTTCAAACAGTGGGTTGAGGGTATAATGCCAAGACTCTCTCTGACACTAACAAGTCCTTAGGGCAGTGATGTCTGGGGAATAACAATTGAAAAGGGAGAAGAGGAAACGAGATTTCCTACCTTAGTCAAAAGAAAAATGGGAGTAACAGGAAACAGAACTTTCGGAGCTCCTTCTAGCAGCTCCCAGCGCCTCCTTCCTTCTTCTTCTTCCTCAGGATTCAGTAGAAGCAACAGTAGCCGCAACAACAACAGACAAAGCAGCAGCAGCAGCGGCAGCGGCAGCTGCTGCAGATAAAGCAGCAGCAGCAACAACAACAACAGACAAAGCAACAGGGGGTGAAGTTGGATAAGGATCACTAGTGGGTTTAAATGAAGAGTTTATCCGCGTGCAAAATTGCAATGGACGGTGGCGATGAAATCTTCGGGAAGGTTTCACCCGGGTTAAACACGTAATAGGGTTGTTACGTAACCCATGTTACGTAGGGTGAACAATGATTACCCTACGTAATCACTGTGCCATAATTTTTATATATATATATACATATATAATTCCATATATTTATTTAATATAATATAATTCTCTTTTAATCCTTTTTCATCAATATAATTTTATTTATTTAGTCTATTAATTTATGTGGTCTCATGTGCGTTATTTCCAAGGTTTATTTTAGTAATGGCAGTGCACGTAATAATCAAACTAATTGGAACATCATCATGCATTATACACAAATAGCCAATTATTTTATAAATAAAATCGAGGTGTTACATTCCTCTTCCTCGAAGAGAAGGCTTGCTGTGCAAGCAACTATTACCCTTATAGAAGGGAAGACCAGTAGAGAGCTGTGTGTATTTGTCTCTTGGTGGAAGGAAAGACTTGCTTGGGAGCAAGTGTCATATGTCCCTTGTTGAAGGGAAGACCAAGTTTTGCTTGGTCGTTTAGTGAAATCCCAAGTATTCTTGGGGACTAGATGTAGGGTTGAGGTGCATCTCAGTGCCAAACCAAAATAAAATCTGTGTGTCATCTTGTGTGATTTTTTATATCTATTTCTGCTGTACACTAACTAATATTACTGACTGTCTTGCTTAGTGCTTGTGCTTATAGATTCCAGAAAAGCTCAAATCAGTCCAATCCACCTCCCCCCCCCCACCTCAAGCTTTAGGCTTGCCATCTAAGCCAACAAGTGGTATTAGAGTAGGATCTCTCAAGAAATCAGAAGATCTGACAGTCTGAAGAGCAAAGATCAATAGCACCACATGGATACTCTGAAGGACAATCTATCAAAACACCACCTATGTTCGATGGTGAAGACTACAACTTCTGGAAAGCAAGGATGAAGTTATTTCTTCAAGGATATGACTATCAGCTATGAACCATCATCGAAGAAGGAGATCTAATTGTCCTATCCTCAAGGGAAAATTGGACAGACAATGATAAAAAATTATTATCACAGAATAGCAAAGCCAAGAATCTCATTTGCTATACCTTGACAAAGATAGAATTCAACAGGATCTCAGCTTAACAAGGAAATTTGGGATAAGTTAAAACTCTCATACGAAGGGACTGACAAAGTAAAGGAAATTAGGATTGATAACCTAGTCACTCAATATGAAAAGTTTCAGATACAACCAGGAGAGACCATCACTCAAATGTATAGTAGGTTCACTTACATCACAAATGGTCTACCTAGATTGGGAAAGGCACACTGGGGACATGCTAAAAAAAATTCTCAGATCGCTATTAAACCAGTGGACTCCAATGGTCACCACTATAGAAGAAGCAAATGACCTCTCCTCAATGTCATTAAAAAAACTCATTGGTTCTTTTATGGCTCATGAGATAAATATGGAAAGACTAGGAGATAGCACCTCAAAGAAAAAGATCAGCGTTGCCTTGAAGACAGAAGAGCCAAACACAAGTGAAGCCATGATCGGTGAGAAAAGTGGTGTAGACAGTGAAGAAGAAGCTTTTCAATCAAAATGACTGCAAAAGATTTTGGCCAAGAACAAATATTAGTAAGGGAAAATATCCTTGAGAAAGGATAAAGTAGTCATAAAAATAGAATCTATTTGTTATGAATGCAAGCAGCCCGAGCACCTAAAGATAGATTTCCCCAAGCTAAAGAAAAAGGAACACAAAAGGAAGGAGCCTTCAATAAAGATCAAGAAGTACAAGAAGAAGGCTATGATAGCTACTTAGAATAATGAAGATAACTCATCAAAAAACTCAAGCTCAGATGAACAACAAGAATAAAAGGCTCATCTTACGTTTATGACAAATTATGATGATAAGGTAAATTCTGACACATCTTTTGTAACGACCCGACCTCTCGGACCCCCGCCAGGGACTCGAAGGTCGCGTCGCCACCCACGGATCCGAAGACCCGAAAGGGTTAGAATTTAGTCCAGTGAGATAAGCAATGAATTCAAATAACTATAACAAGAAAAGACAGTACATTAATGAAGAATTTAAGTACAACATGTCCCAAATAAAAGTACAGGTACAGAAAGAAGGCACAGTCCTTAAGGGACATACCCTGAGGACTTGCAAAAAAGCCACTCTCAACTCATGCAACAAGAGCACTCACGCTCACAACTCACTGCTCGCAACACACGGTGCAACAAATCGCCACCACGACCACCCGGCAACGAACTTCTGCGATAGCGAGTCTCTACCTGAAGAGAGTAGGGTGGTGAGCCTCGCGAACAAGGCTCAGTAGGGATAACCAATCCCTTACCAGCCAGAGCAGCAGGAACTCCAACAAAGCGGAAGCAAAACTACTCTACAAAGCAGTAAAGCGAGAAACACCTACTGCAGAGTACTACAAAGCAGCGGAAACAGAGAAACGCCTCGACCACAACCCAGGTTAGGCCAAAGACGACTCTCACAGAACCAGCGGGGTCAACACATGTGGAAGCGACTAGAGCAACGCCACGACCCGAAACCAGGGTCAAGCCAGAGCCACACAATGCGGAAGCAAACCCTCGGCACACACCCGCCGAGACAAAGAAGCTCACGGAACCCCAGAGCGACCACGTGAGACCAGAGTCTCATGACACAAGCACCCAACATCACAGACCTCCACGAGGTCGGGAAGGAACAACCAGGTGTCACCACGAGAGACACCGAACAACCATGTGAGAAGCAACGTCTCACCACAAGCACGGCCACCTCAGGCCTCCACGAAGTCTAGGGTCGACAAACAGAACCCCCCTGCACCTCTGGCACTCCACGAGGTCATGGAACTACACACTGCGGTGCCACCACAAACGGCACCAAGGAACGGGTTACTGAACCAGCGGTCGGGTGCCTACACCAGGCACCCCGAGAGAACCCGCAGAGTGGAAACCACTAACCACGGCCCACGAGGCCAAACCAACCAAACCCACGGAACTAGACACGGCTAGGCTACAACCATCGTGTAAACTAGGACGATGAGAAACCCAATCTCGGAAACAGCGTGAGAAACACTGTCACAACAAGAGCAACCAAGCCACTGCCACAGGCAGCTAAGAGAGGGACACACAGTCCACCCCTCTTGCACGCCGGCCGCTGACTCCAACCTACAACCTCCCCGGTAGAGTGAGGCTAGCGAGCCACAGCCAAGAACACAACCGCAAACCACTGCAGCCCGACCAAGCTGCGGCCCCACGCCTGACCTCCCTACGTGGCTCCGGAACTAACACAGAGCGAGGCTGTGAGAAGGACTAGCTGGTCCGCACTGAAAGAGCACCACAACAACCTCAGAGACCAGACCAAGCTAAGAGAGCTCTACAAACAACTCACGCCGCTACCCCAGCATTTTCCCCTTCTCCTCCAAGTCCGAGAGCAGGTCCGCTGCCCGAAGCAACACCCTCTGACACAGACGCGCGGGGCTAGGGGTCCCAAGAAACCTTAACAACCTGTGTCGCAGACAAGCCCTCAAGTTCCTAGCACCGGGCGAACAGAGAACTAGCGTGGCAACCATCAATAGAAACATCACAACTAGCTTGTATCCAAGACAAGCCCAGTAGGCACAGGCATGCACGACACCCCTTCCGGAAACCCCCAGAAGGGCCATCGGCCAACGCCGGCACACAAGGCACGGCCCGAGAAATCGGAACACTAACAGCAAAACAGAAACCACCGCTCTTCTAATAATCAATTGACAGACAGACAATCGATTATTAGATAGGCGCAAGCCTCCTAGCACAGCCGCTAGGACACGGCCACGAAGGTGTCACCTTTGGTCACTGAACGCAGCGAGCCAACCTGCCGCGTTCCTCACCAGAAGGTCTGGAGGGCAACCCTGCCCTGGGGCACAAGCCGACACACCAATCGTGGCCATGGAAAACACCCGAGGTAACCCAGACCTTGTCGCACACTCCTAACCCGTCGCAATCTCATCACGACGGGTAGGGCAACCGCGACAAGCCAGTTGCATCGGGGAAGCAGGTCGCGACAAAGCTCTTGTCGCGACAGCAAAGCAGGTCGCGACAACCCTGTCACGACAAGGCCGCGCGTCGCGACAAGACCTTGTCACGACGGGCAGCTGGGTCGCGACACCTTATCGCGACAGCCTCCTGGGCCGCGATAAGGTTGCGCCCGACCGGGGTGACGCCTTCTCTAGTGTCGCGACGCGCTCGGCGGTCGCGACACCAGCAGGAAGGCCGACCACCGGGATGCCACATCCCGGGGTCCCCTACCCAACTACAAACACACAAACATGGGGAGGGGATCATGGTGAAAGTAGTAAAAGTATGCAGTCCACAATTTGGACCTCCAAACCACACGAACAAGTAAGGGTACAAGAATCCCTACAGTGAACGAAGAACCAACCCACAGCGGGGCCTTCACGATGAGCTCAGCCGCCACCTCCTCGCCTCCACGACGCAGTGCCATGCTCGTAAGAGCCGCCAGCCGCCACCGAGCACCAAACACTGGAGGGAGAAGAGAGGGGAGCCTTCTCCTCCTCGGAGAGGAGAAGGAAAAAGGGAGGAAAAGCCAAAAGGAGGGGAAGGGTGACCCGGCCAAGGCTTTTAGCCTGCGGCTCTCAAAACGCGACGGGGTGGGGCATCGCGTTACCAATCGTAACGCGATGGTCGCCCCCACTGCGACCAGAACGCGCCCTACCATGGCGCCGCGACAGCCTGACAGGTCCCCCTACCACGCCTACCACTCTGACAAGCAGCATACGCCTGACAGAAGACCAAAAGCAGAACCCTATCGTGACCTGTTGACCGAGCGCGACAGGAACGCAACACACCTAGTGGTCGCAACAGGGATGACTGTCGCGACAGGCACCTCCATCGCGACATGGCCAGTCATCCCACACAAACAGAAAGCCGGAAACCCGAGATGTTACAATACATTCAGCAAAAAAATAATTTCGTCCTCGAAATCAAGGGCGAAACCCAGTCGGAGAAAACAACAGGTGCCAAGGGACCACTAAGTCGCACCGTGACTTCTCGGTGGTCACCACCATGACCCTGCCACAAGGGAGTGCCTAACTAGACATCCGACAGCTCACAGAGCGCACAACAACGGCACAGAGCACACAAGCAGATGTCGACAACTCCACAGGCGCGGTGCGCACCCTGCCGACCAGAAACACTAAAACCGCCAGCCGGAAACCACACGACTGAGCCCTCAACAGGCCACGCCATTGAGACCAACCGGTCAGTAACTCACTCTATCGCCAACGACAAGACAAAGGTCTCGGCTACTGACGACAACTGTGGAAAAATGCCAAGAGGTCATCCACCAGACTCTGCTGAATGGCTCCTCACGTCTAGCAACAGCTAGCACCTACGGCAAGGACAAATGATTGTTTCTTAATGGTGACCCAAAACCAAACGAAAACACGCACGTGGAGAAAACCACGGCAAGCCAAGCAGTGCCCGTCGGCACCACTAGATCTCACCCAGATCATCCTCGTGGTCCGACAAGGACACACAACGACTGTGGAGCCATAGAAAGCTAACACACTCGCTCCACAGGCACACGCACAGAGGCAAAACCCAAGAAGATGTCTGAGGTTGGCAAATCCAAGCAGCTCGAGACGTCGACAAATCGCACGAAAATCAAAACAACAGCAGAGGTCGAGGACAGCACGTCAACCTCAGGGGGATCCAAACAAAAACAGGGTACCCCAACCGAGCACCCTCGCTCCCAAACGGAAGGGTAAAAACTCGAACACAGGATGGGACCAACACCTGGTGTACCACCGATAGAGCTACCTAGACAAGGCAAAGCAACCACCCCACATCTGTAACGGTACAGCCACAAGGCACGACCAGCACAAAGTGTCCCAGAGGCGGAAAGCTCAACGCCTCGAACACCGAGCAACTCACGAAACAACACATAAAGCTCACGATAAGGAAAAACAACACAACACACGGTGCTCACACAAGCACCAGGAGCCACCCAAAGTGCAACACAATGCACCAGGGCTCCGGACGGCACGAAAACAAACCACTCGGGCACGAGCACATGGTGCCACCACAAGCACCAAAACTCGGCACGATGCAACACCATTGCACCAACGGCCGAAACCACACGGCTAACAGGAAGGACTCTCCACAAGAGACCTACCAAAAGCCGCCCACAAGAAACTGCAAGTCACAAAGGGTAGAACAGGCCATACCGGCCCCGAACCCTCAAGGCACAAAGACACAAAACATCGAAAAAGAAACACACATCCAGGTGCAGTACACAACCGCACCAACGGCCTGAAACAACTCAAAGCCAACAGAAAGGGACTCTCCACCAGAGACCCACATAAGAATAACACGCGGAGAACCGGCAGCTTCAAGAGCGCAACAACCACATTGGCTCTTAGAAGCACACAACACAAGACACCGCTCCCACCCCGCAGGCGGAGAGGACCACACACCAGACAACGACAAGCACCTCCAAGCATAGCTGAGGCACAAGCGAAAAATACCCATAAGGACGATGCTTGCATGAGCAAGCAAAACCACATAAAATCGGTGCTGCCTCACACTGAACACAGGGCATGCTGCCCTACCTCATCCAGTCAGGCAACAAGAAACCCGCACAGCAAGAGACGGCGCAATAGGTCACCACGGCCCATCATGCCAGAAGAACCAACATGCACGAGGGGAGCAGCCAGCTCAACCTCAAGACAACACAAGGGGAGGGACCTTCACCACAAAGGTCGCCACAGTGCGAAAACATGGCACCAACTGCCTTGCCAACACCACCACCCCGAGCAACCACGAAAAGCAGAGGAAGAAGGCACACAACTGGCTTCTTCCTCACACAAAGGAGAAAACAGCACGCAAGGCTAGCACTCACATGAGAGGCACAGCTAACCAAACACCCGCTACACTCACCAGACTACCATCTGGGAAAGTACGCAGGGTGCAAGAAACGAAGCAAAACACCTGACTATGGGGACACACGGAGTCCCACCAACGCAGCCGAGAAATGCGTAAATGAACCGGAAGACAACCTGGCCAGCACCACGGCCAGACCCATGGTCACCACACCTTGACCGACAGCACCCAAGCAGACTGAAACACAGATAGTCCAACCGGAACAGTGATAGCTCTTCTCCCCAGAGTGAGAGAGCAGTGACAAGCCAAAACAAACACAAGGCAGCTTGAGGAGGACCTCCACCCAAAAAGCAAACATAAGAGCGCCGTCCAAACCATTACCAGAACATAGCCCAAACAAACGGCAACAGAGAGAACATAGCAGACAGTGGAAGCAACATAAACTGGTTATGGAAGAACCTCCACCAGAACCACTAAGGCGCCGTTCTGGGGAAAACCCACCAGAACGCAATGGCCAGCACAACAACAACATACCTTAACCCTGAGGTAGCACAACAAGTGGCAGAAGCAAGCCAGAACAGTCCTGAGAGGAACCTTACCAGGACAACAACCAACAATTTTGGAAAACCGCGCCAGAACACAGGGCAACCAAGCGATGCACCTCAACCTCGAGGGCAACGCAATGGCAACCAACCAGACAACAGAGGCCCCAACCAAGGAGGCAACACAGCAGAAGACTTCAACGAGCACAGAAGCAGTCCCAGAGGGAGAGGAACTCTCACTAGAACAACAACAAACAGCTCTGGGAAACACCACCAGAACACAGCAGCCAACGATGCACCTCAACTAGAGGGCAACGCCGCAGCAACCAGAAAGAGCACAATAAAGTTATGGGGAAAACCTCACCTCCACCAGAACCAACAAAGAAGAACTCCGGGAGCACCTCACTAGAGTTCACAACCAGCCAGCACAAGGCTGACAACAACCGCAACCAGGTGCCGCAGCGCTCAACCAGTGGTGCAACACAGCACACAAGCACCTGCTTAGCTCGAGCAAAGACGTCGACTGAGCAGAGCACAGTGCCCAACGGCGCACAGGTATGCAAGGCCAAACACACAGCCAACAACACACACACCCCAACAACAAGGGGACATCCAACAAGGACACACCCCAACAAGAAGGGGGCAGCCAACAAGGCAAGGATACCTTCTACCGGTTCTGCAGACCACAACCCTGCACCGGTGAAGGCCACACCAGATGTAGGCTCTCTCAACCTTCGTGACACACCCACACGGACGTGCAAGCCGAGGACGAACCCAACTACAGCATGAACAAAACAGCAACCTCGCTCGCAGCACGCGCCCCCAGCAGCAGTAGCAACACACTTGGACCCTGCTGGAAAGCTGACCACCTGCAACAAAGACCAAAAGCTCACCTAACAGCACTCTACACGGACGGCCAGTAGCGCATGAGTACCTTTCTTTGGGACAGCCATAGTTATTAACCCATTACAAATCTCGTTGGACCCCTGAGATCTGATACCACTGTAACGACCCGACCTCCCGGACCGCCGCCAGGGACTCTGAAGGTCGCGCCGCCACCCACGGATCTGAAGACCAAAAAGGGTTAGAATTTACTCCAGTGAGATAAGCAATGAATTCAAATAACTATAACAAGAAAAGACTATACATTAATGAAGAATTTAAGTACAACATGTCCCAAATAAAAGTACAGGTAAAGAAAGAAGGCGCAGTCCTTAAGGGCATACCCTGAGGACTTGCAAAAAGGTCACTCTCAACTCATGCTACAAGAGTACTCACGCTCACAACTCACACTACTGGCAACACACGGTGCAACAAACCACCACCACGACCGCCCGACAATGAACTCCTACAACAGTGAGTCCCTACCTGAAGAGAGTAGGGTGGTGAGCCTCGCGAACAAGGCTCAGTAGGGATAACTAGTCCCTTACCAGCCAGATCAGTAAGAACTCTACAAAGCGGAAGCAAAACTACTCTACAAAGCAGTAAAGTGAGAAGCACCTACTGCAGAGTACTACAAAGCAGCGGAAATAGAGAAACGCCTCGACTACAACCCGGGTCAGGCCAAAGACGACTCCCGCAGAACCAGTGGGGCCAACACATGCGGAAGCGACTAGAGCAACGCCACGACCTGCAACCAGGGTTGGGCCAGAGCCACACAATGCGGAAGCAAACCCTCGGCACACACCCGCCAAGACAAAGAAGCTCACGGAACCCGGAGCGACCACGTGAGAACATAGTCTCACGACACAAGCACCCAACATCCCAGACCTCCACGAGGTCGGGAAGGAACAACCAGGTGTCACCACGAGAGACTCCGAACAACCATGTGAGAAGCAACGTATCACCACAAGCACGGCCACCTCAGACCTCCATGAGGTCTAGGGCCGACAAACAGAACCCCCCTGCACCTCGGGCACTCTACAAGGTTAGGGAACTACACACTGCGGTGCCACCACAGACGGCACCAAGGAACGGGTTACTGAACCAGTGGTCGGGTGCCTACACCAGGCACCCCGAGAGAACCCACAGAGCGGAAACCACTAACCATGGCCCACGAGGCCAAACCAACCAAACCCACAGAACTAGACACGACTAGGCTAGGGCGATGAGAAACCCAATCTCGGAAACAACGTGAGAAACACCGTCACAACAAGAGCAACCAAGCCACTGCCACAGGCAGCTAAGAGAGGGACACATAGTCCACACCTCTTGCACGCCGGCCACCGACTCCCGCCTACAACCTCCCCGGTAGAGTGAGGCTAGCCAACCACAGCCAAGAACACAACCACAAACCACCGTAGCCCGACCGAGCTGCGGCCCCACGCCTGACCTCCCTATGTGGCTCCGGAACCAACGCAGAGCGAGGCTGTAGGAAGGACTAGCTGGTCCGCACCAAAAGAGCGCCACAACAACCTCGGAGACCAGACCCAGTTAAGAGAGCTCTACAAACGGCTCACGCCGCTGCCCCACCGTTTTCCCCTTCTGCTCCAAGTCCGAGACTTGGGCACGCCCGCCGCCCGGAGCAACACCGTCTGACACAGACGCGTGGGGCTAGGGGTCCCAGGAAACGGTAACAACCTATCTCGTAGACAAGCCCTCAAGTGCCTAGCACCGGGCGAACAGAGAACTGGTGTGGCAACCACCAACAGAAACAGCACAGCTGGCTTGTAACCAAGACAAGCCCAACAGGCACAGACATGCACAACACCCCTTCCGAAAACCTCCAGAAGGGCCGTCGGCCAACGCCGGCACACAAGGCACGGCTGAGAAATCAGAACACTAATAGTAGAATAGAAACCACCGCTCTTCTAATAATCGATTGATAGACAGATAATCTATTGTTAGACAGGCGCAAGCCTCCTAGCACAGCTGCTAGGACACGACCAAGAAGGTGTCACCTTCAATCACTATACACAGCGAGCCAACCTGCCACGTTCCTCACCAAAAGGTTCGGAGGGCAACCCTGCCCTGGGGCACAAGCCGACACACCAATCGTGGCCACGGAAAATGCCCGAGGCAACCCAGACCTTGTCGCGCCCTCCTAACCCGTCGCGATCTCATCGCGATGGGTAGGGCAACCGCGACAAGCCAGTCGCATCGGGGAAGCAAGTCGCGACAAAGCTCTTCTTGCGACAGCAAACTAGGTTGCGACGACCCTGTCACGACAAGGCCGCGCGTCGCGACAAGACCTTGTCGCGACGGGCAGCCGGATTGTGACACCTTATTGCGACGGCCTCCTGGGCCGCGATAAGGTCGCGCCCGACCGGGGCGATGCCTCCTCTGGTGTCACGACGTGCTCGGCAGTCGCGACACTAGCAGGAAGCCCGACCACCGGGATGCCACATCTCGGGGTCCCCCACACAACTACAAACACACAAACATGGGGAGGGGATCATGGTGAAAGCAGTAAAAGCATGTAGTCCATAATTTGGACCCCCAAACCACACGAACAAGTATGGGTACAAGAATCCCTACAGTGAACGAAGTACCAACCCACAACGGGGCCTTCACGATGAGCTCGGCCGCCACCTCCTCGCCTCCACGACGCCACACCACGCTCAGCACGAGCCGCCGGCGACACCGAGCACCAAACGCTAGAGGGAGAAGAGAGGAGCCTTCTCCTCCTCGGAGAGGAGAAGGAAAAAGGGGAGGAAAAGCCAAAAGGAGGGGAAGGGAGAGCCGGCCAAGGCTTTTAGCCTGCGGCTCTCAAAACGCGACGGGGCGGGGTGTCGCGTTACCAACCATAATGCGACGGCCGCCCCCACCACGACCAGAATGCGCCCTACCTGGGCGCCGCGACAGCCTGACAAATCCCCCTGCCATGCTTGCCACTCTGACAGGCGACAGACGCCTGATAGAAGACCAAAAGTAGAACCCTGTCGCGACCCGTTGACCGGGCGCGACAGAAATGCGACACATCTAGTGGTCGCAACAGGGATGACTGTCACGACGGGCACCTCCGTCGCGACATGGCCAGTCATCCTACACAAACGGAAAGCTGGAAACCCGAGATGTTACACCTTTTGATTCATTTTCAGATTCTAATGATGAAAATTTAGAATATAAATTTAGTTAAATATATGAAAAGTATAGAGATATATCTAAGCAACTAAAATTATTAAAGAAAAATTTTACATGTTTAGAAAATCTGAAACTAAACAATTTGAAAAACAAGTTGAAGAATTAAAACATAAGAACAATATGTTATGCAAGGATGTAAAAGAGAAAAACAATAAAATAGAGCATCTAGAAAATGATAACATATTCAAGAAACTAAATGAAGATCCTAATAGAAGATAATAAATACCTAAACTCTACGATAGATAAACTAACAAACAAAAATCATTCTTAATTTTAAAGGTGCAAGAAAAACTGGTAAACATAAATTTGGAGTAGGTTACATACCACCTGAAAATGATGAAACTATCATATATCTTGAAATATATCCTCTACGAAAATTCATACCAGAAGGAATGTAAATAAAAATTTAAGAAAACAATTGGCAAAAACAAAAAAGAAAAGAACAATCAAAGAAACATAAACGTTCCTTGCTGTTCTCACTGCAAACTTGGTCACATCATAAGGTACTACACAACAAAGCACCTGAAATGGGTTCCCAAGAAAGCTTATCATGAAACTAAGCTCCAAGAGCTCAAAAGAATTTGGGTACCTAAATCTCAATGGCTTTCGTGCAGGTTAGCTTCAAAGCATCCAAGTGATACTTGGACAGTAGATGTTCTAGGCACATGACAGGTGATAGAAGCCTATTCAAGACAATCAAATCAGAAGAAGGATCAGTTATCTATGTAGACAATGGTAAAGGGACTGTTATTGGATGTGGTATAGTTGGCAACAAGAACAATAATCTAATTGACGAAGTTCTTTGTGTTAAAGTCTTGAAGCACAATTTAATAAGCATCAGCCAACTCTGTGATAGGGGACATCAGATAAAATTCATAGAATCAAAATATCTAATCATCAAGGATGAAGAAGTGATATTTGAAGGACATAGGGAAAAGAAGCCAATAAAAGCACTGATGCAGAATTATGGCACAGAAGATTGGGTCATGCTAGCTTAGATGTGATCAGAAAACTAATAAAGCATGAGCTAGTGGAAGGATTACCAAAGATCAACACACACTATGATAAGGTTTGTGGACCTTGTGCCAAAGGGAAACATGCCAAGACTTTCTTCAAATCAAAGACAATTGTCACCTCCACTAAATCTTTGGAGCTACCTCACATCGACTTATTTGGTCCAATGTCTACAACAAGTTTGGGAGGAAAAAAATTACGGATTTGTCGTTGTGGATGATTTCTCAAGATTTACATGGGTGTCATTCTTAGCCAATAAAGATGTAAGGCCCTAGTTTTCCGTGTAATGTTGACTATTATTGCATTTTTAAGTTTCTGTCGAAATTCTGCTTAACGTCAACATCCCTTGATGTTAAGGGTGAGTAGACGGCAAGCTTTGTGCTGCTTACTGCCTAGCCAAAAAATCTAAATGTCAACATCAATTGACGTTGACTTCTAGTTAACAGTAGTAAGGTGGACGTTTACTTCTCCGGATGCGTTTTGGATTCCAGATCTGAAACCGTCCCTATTTCTCTGGGAGACGGATTGGGAAATGTCCCAGCGGTCAAGTCTCTTAACTCCTAGCCTGACTACGACTAATAATACCTATATAGCTGGGTCATCTCTCCAAAGAGAGGACTTTTTGTTCACTTGGGTTATTTGGGTTTTGAGGAGAGAAGGGAGAGAGTTTGAGAGGGTAGATCGGCCGAGTTGCTGATTGTACGAAGATGATGCTGTGAAGACAAAGGTTCCACAACTTGAGAGGAAGGCTCTGGACCAGGTGATCGTGGTTGGATCATGCTCAAGACAGAAGATTTGATCATGTTAGAAGGTTACCTCTTTCGGTACAAAAGAGGGCTTCATCGACAAATTCTTTCATTGAAGGTTTTATAGAGGCAAGTAACTTAGGGTTTCTCTCTGTGGACTTGTCCCTTAGGGTTTTACAATTTTTACGGATTTTTATTTCATGCCCTGGACCCCCCAAAATCCCTATTTTCTGTGTTCGGTCTGCATCTTCTGTAGAAAGAGGTTGACGACAACAACCTTGCCATCAAGTTCCTGGGTCAACGACAGTCGATCGTGCCGTTAACCCCTGTTGGCGTCCAACCCCTGGACGTCAAGTTCATATGTTTCTTCCAGAACAGTGTTTGTTTCATGTGATGAGATTTTCAGGGAAAGGTGAATATATGCATATGTTTAGAAAATTTTGTCCTATCTAATATGTTTAGTAGATCAAACCATGAAACCCTAAAAATTTTATGATCAATTGTTGTTTATAGAATTTTTGTTATGAGTAAATAAGCATGTTATGTTAGATTTAAATTTAGAATAAATATGTATGATGAATGTTGTCATCTTAGATATTTTCCATGAACTCAGTACTACTGTATGCATGTTCAGGACTGTTAGAACCGCTAGTTCACTGTCTACCATGTTTAGTTGAATTATCTTGTTAAATTACATGAAATCTCTGTTAAATATTAAAAAAATAGTTGTACTGTTTCAAAAATTCTGAATAATTATTGATATGTTTCATGCACTATATTCACCTTGTGGTTAAAAGTTGATTTTAATCTGAGTACTGTACAATTGTTATTAATTTCTGAATTTTTCTGTGCCATGTTCTAATAATAAGTCTCAATTATGTTTAAAAATGTGATTAGTATCATGATTAGGTTCTGTTAATTTTTGTTCCTGATTAAATTGAGTATTCAGAAGTGATTAGTAATTATTTCATGAAATATGTGTGCATGTGCATGGAAAGTGAGAGAATATGTGGCATGTGTGTGTGAAATATGTGTTAATGTGAAAAGATAAAAATTGTGCCAATGGGACACTGCCACCATAGATTGCGTGGAGCTGTATTGTAGTAGTACCCCTACGGGAAAGCTCAAATGTGTTATGTGATACCGAGGGCAACGAGTCGTGTGAAATCCTGGAAGTGGAAAAGTCCACTGGTAATGGTGGGGAGGGCTTCCCCCGGTTCTGCGCAGTAAACAAGACTTGGTCACTTTGCCTGGTGATTAAGTATATGTATGTGTTATGTGATCTTTCTAGTGGTGGTTTGGGCTGTGTCTTGGCAATGTGTAAAAGAGGATATGTGAATAATGTGTAAAGTGAAATGTGAATGTGGCACGTGGTAAGTGCAAATGAAGTGACATGTGATACATGAATGTGCAAAGTGAAAACTATGTGAAAACCATGTGAAATCATATGTAAGTGAAAGTGAATGATAATGTGTGAATAAGTGCATGTGAAAGATAAGGTAAAAGTGTATGTGAATATACCATGAGAAGGTAAATGCATATGTTAATATGATCCATGTTAAGTGATAATTGTGATATCATGTTTAGCACCATGTGTAGAATTATGTTAATTATGTCCATGAGTTAGTAATTACTTGATGAACATGTGTTTAGTATCATGTTATAAATTTGAATATAAGCCATGTGTTAGTGTTATGTGAAAGTAAGATTTGAAAACAAGTGATTGTATGAATGCTCTCATGTTAGTGATGCCATGATGTAAGTGACCATGTTTAGAATTTTTGTTATACATGAGTTAGTATAGTTTTATGCAATAGATTCCATGTTTAATCATCCATGTTATAGCATGAACATGTGTTCCTTTAATTGTAAATTGCTAGTAGTAATGTCACGCCCCATCAATTTAGCAACGGAATAAATCGACGAGACGTGAGAAAAGTGCATAGTAATGTAAATTGCACCACAGTTAAGTAATTCAGAGCATCTAATGAACAATAAATTAGAATAAACTCTTCATTTCATTAAAATTTCACTAAGACTATTACAACCACTAATTCAGAGCCAATATATATATAGCTCAACGACATCATTACATTGGAAAAGAAATCTAATGCAATAACTACTAGACTCCATTCTACTAGGGTAACTTCATCATTCGACTCCAGGTCGCTCAACACTCTGGTCCATTCCCCTTGATGTGTGTACTGTCAACATTCGACTTACCTGAAACACATGACAAATAACGTAGGGTGAGCGATAACGCCCAATAGGATTTATATCTCATGGTGCGGGCATACTTTAAATGATTAATGTATTAAAAGCAAAGTCACTAATGACAGAGAGAGCCCAGTATAGTCAAGAAAGAAATAAGTTGAGTAGCATGGTTCAAATAGCACATGAACCAAGTATAGCACAAGAAATCAAATCACGATAGAGAGCGATAGAAAACAATAGGAAGTAACGTCTTTGTCAAGCAATAGCAAGTTACATGTATAGCAAGGAGAGAGAGAGAGTTGTTGGCCATATAGAGAGTAAATTGCACTTTGATTGATTTTCATCAATCGAAATAGTATAGCACTTTGATTAACTTCTGTCAATCAAGATAGTATTGCACTTTAGTTATCCGTAGATAGCCGAGAGAGAGTATAGCACTTTGTTTGTCAATAGACAATGAGAAAATATAGCACTTTTTGATTGTCTTTGATTAATCTAGATAGCATGGCACTTGGATGTAATGCCGAACATCCTGATCATTAAACTCCCGCGGGCAAATGGCTCTTTTTGGGCGCTCCTCACCAGATCGGGCCCTATATTGCCTGGCATTGGTTATTTTTATTATCTTAGACAATTAGTCAAATGGTCAATAGAGAGTACCAAGAAATAGGTGAGAGTATTAGATGAATAGACGAGAAAGTAGAGAGAGTGTGAATAGATGAGTGAGTAGAGTATAGATGAGAGCTAAAGGTCATTGCACATGAAACGACGATTAAACGAGCGATAGTAACAGTTGCACAACACGTGCAATTGGGATGGCAGTCAGGTTGAATTCACTATCCTTCCACTGGCCATGTTATGCACAAGTCCAGAGGTTCGGCGTGATTCAAGATATGAGAGAATTTCTAAAACCGTTTGGATCATATTGATCCCTAAGGGTGTTATGGGCGTTAGGGTACAACCAGCTCGGTCTCCATGAGAGAATCCACAGAGTACGGAGTCTGTAACGACCCGACCTCCCGGACCCTCTCCAGGGACCCCGAAGGTCGCACCGCCACCCATGGATCCAAAGACTCGGAATGGTTAGAATTTAGTCCAGTGAGATAAGCAATGAATTCAAATAACTATAACAGAAAGTTCGTACATTAATAAAGAAATTATGTACAACATGTCCCAAATAAAAGTACAGGTATAGAAAGAAAGGTGCACTCCTTAAGGGGCATACCTAGAGGACTTGCAAAAAGGCCACTCTCAACTCACAGTACAAGCGCTCACAACTCACACTGCTGGCAACGCACGGTGAACAAACCGCCACCACGACCGTCCGACAACGAACTCCTACGACAGCGAGTCCCTACTTGAAGAGAGTAGGGGGGTGAGCCTCGCAAACAAGGCTCAGAAGGGATAACCAGTCCTTTACCAGCCAGAGCAGCAGGAACTTCAACAAAAGCGGAAGCAAAACTACTCTACAAAGCAGTAAAGCGGGAAACACCTACTGCAGAGAGCTATAAAGCAGCGGAACAGAGCAATGCCACGACCCACAACCTGAGTCAGGCCCAACATGACTCCCGCAGAACCAGCATAGTCAAACATAATGCGGAAGCAACCCTCGGCACACAATCGCCGAGACAAAGAAGCTCACGGAACACCAGAGTAACCACGTGAGACCAGAGTCTCACGACACAAGCACCAACATCTCAGACCTCCACGAGGTCGGGAAGGAACACCAGGTGTCACCACGAGAGACACCAAGCAACCACGTGAGAAGCACCGTCTCACCACAGGCACGGCCACCTCAGACCCCCACAAGGTCGAGGGCCCACAAGTAGAACCACCCTGCACCTCAGACACGCCACAAGGTCAGGGAACTACACCTCACAGTGCCACCACGGACGGCATCAAGGAACGGTTTACAAAACCAGCGGTCCGGTGACTATGCAAGACACCCCGAGAGAACCCGCAGAACGGAAGCCACTAAACATTGCCCACAAGGCCAAACCAATAAAGCCCATGGAAGCTAGACACGGCCAGGCTACAACCACCGTGCAAGCTAGGGCAACGAGAAACACATTCTCGGAAACAGCATGAGAAACACCATCACACAAGAGCACATAAGCCACCGCCACATACAGCTAAGAGGAGGACACACAGTCTACCCCTCTCGCTTGCCAGCCGCTGACTCTTGCCTACAACCTCCCCGGTAGAGTAAGGCTAGCGAGTCACAGCAAGAACATCCACAACCACCGCAGCTCGGCCGAGCTGCGGCCCCACGCCTGTCCTCCCTACGTGGCTCCGGAACCAACGCAGGGCGAGGCAGTGAGAAGGACTAGCTGGTCCGCACCGGAAGAGCGCCTAAACCATCTCGGTCACCAGACCCAGCTAAGAGAGCTCTAAAAATGGCTCACGCCGCTGTCCCCACCATTTTCCCCTTCTGCTCCAAGTTCGTGACTTAAGCACGCCCACCACCCGGAGCAACCCCCTCTGACACAGACGCGCGGGGCTGGGGGTGCCAAGTAACGGTAACAACCTATCTCGCGGACAAGCCCTCAAGTGCCGAGCACCGGGCGAAAGAGAACTGGCGTGGCAACCACCAACAGAAATAGCACAACTAGCTTGTAACCAAGACAAGCCCAGCAGGCACAAGCACGTATGACACCCCTTCCGGAAACCCTCAGAAGGGTCGTCGGCCAACGCCAGCACACAAGGCACGGCCCGAGAAACCGTAACACCATAGACATAACAGAAACCATCGCTCTTCAAATAATCGATTGACAGACAGACAATCAATTATTAGACAGACGCGAGCCTCCTAGCACAGCCGCTAGGACACGGCCACGAAGGTGTCACCTTCGGTCAATGAACGCAGCGAGCCAACCTACCGCGTTCCTCACCAGAAGGTCCAGAGGGCAACCTTGCCCTGGGGCACAAGCCGACATGCCAAACGGGCCATGGAAACACCCACGACAACACAGGTCTTGTCGCCGTCACGATGCATGGCAACCGCGATAAGAACCAAGTCGCGACAGGGCCGCGCGTCGCGACAACCTTGTCACGGAGGGGCAGGGCGTCGCGACAACCTCTTTTCGTGACGGAAAACCAGGTCGGGACACGACTCTTATCGCGACGGCCAACCACGCCGCGATAAGGTCGTGTCGGACCGGGGCGATTCCTTCTCTGATGTCGCGACGCGCTCGGCGGTCGTGACATCAGCAGGAAGGCCGACCGCCGGGATGCTACATCCAGGGGTCCCCCACACGCTACAACCAAACACACAATGGGAGGGAGCATGGTGAAAGTTGTAGAACATGCAAACACACACAAGGACCTCCAAACAGCCGGAATGGAAAGGGGTACAAGAATCCCTACATTAGACGAATCCAAACCCCCAAGGGCACTTACGACGAGCTCGCCACCTCCTCCTCGCTCCCACGGTGCTGCTCCCATTCCGCACGAGCCGCCGACCGCTCCACCAAGCTCCACCGCCGGAGAAAGAGAGGGGGAAAGCCTCTCCACCTCGAAGATGAGAGGGAAGGGAGGAAAGGAAAGAAAAGGGAAAGGGGAAACCGGCCAAGGCTTTTAGCCTCCGGCCCTTAGAACGCGACGGGGCGAGGCGTCGCGATACAAACCCTATCGCGATGGCCGCCCAGACCGCGACCAGAACGCATCCCACCTGGATGCCGCGACAACCTGACAGGTCAATATGCCACACCTGCCACTCTGACAGGCGTCGGACGACCAAAAAGTAGAAAGCAAGCCCGACCCGTTGACTGGGCACGACAAGAACGCAATGCCCAAAGCTGGCGCAACAGGGATGACTGTCGCGACGGGTCCCTCCATCGCGACACTAATGCATCGCCCAAGCCGGACGTGTTAGTGGCCAGTCATCCACAATGTAGCTAAGGGAACTGGAAAGCCCGAGATGTTACAATACATCCAACAAAAAAATAATTTCATCCTCGAAATTAAGGACGAAACCCGGTCGGAGGAAACAACTAGCGCAAAGGGACCACTAAGTCGCACCGCAACTTCCCGGTGGTCGCCACCACGAGCTTGCCACAAAGGAAGTGCCTAACCAGACATCCGACGGCTCACAGGGTGCACAACAACAACGCAGAGCACACAAGCAGATGTCGACAACTCCATAGGCACGACGCGCACTATGCCGACCAGAAACACTGAAACCGCCAGTCGAAAACCACAAGACTGAGCCCTCAACAGGCCATGCTGTTGAGACCAACCGGTCAGTAACTTACTCTGTCACCAACGATTAGACTGAGGTCCTAGCTACTGACGGTAAACCGATAAAATGCCAAGAGGTCATCCATAAGACTCCGCTGAATGGCTCCACACAAGTAGAGACAAATAGCACCTACGGAAGGCCAAAGGAGAGCTTCTTAAGAGTGACCCAAAGCCAAGCAAAAAACACGCACGTGGGGAAAACCACGGCAAGTCAAGCAATGTCTGCCGGCACCACTAGATCCCACCTAGATCGTCCTCGTGGTCTGCCTAGGACACGCAACAACTGTGGAGCCACAGAAAGCTAAACCACATGCTCCACAGGCACACGCGCATAGACAAAACCAAGGAAGACGTCTGAGGTTGGCAAGGCCAGACAACTCAAGACGTCGGCAAACTGCACGGGAAATGAAACAACTGCAGAGGTTGAGGACAACACGTCGACCTCAAGGGACCCAAACCGAACACCCTCGCTCCCAAGTGAGAGGGGAAACTCGAACACAGGCCGAGGCCAAAGCCTGGCGCACCACTGATAGGGCTACCTAGATAAGGCAAAGCAGCCACCCCACAGCGGCAACAGTACAACCACAAGGCACGACCAGCACAAAGTGTCCCAGAGGCGGAAAGCTCAACGCCTCGAACACCAAGCAAACTCGTGAAATGACACACGAAGCTCACAACAAGCACGAGGCACAGCACACAGTGCCAACACAAGCACCAGAAGCCACCCAAGGTACAACACAATGTACCCAGGCTCCAGACGACACAAAACCAACCACTCGGGCACGAGCACGTGGTGCCACCACAAGCACCAAAACCAGGTAAGATGCAACACAGTTGCACCAACAGCTGAAACAACACGGGCTAACAGGGAGGACTCTCCACAAGCGACTTGCCAAAAGCCACACGCAAGAAACTACAAGCCTAAGAAGGGCATGACAGGCCACACCGGCCCCGAACCCTCTAGGCACAAGGACACGAAGCATAAAAAAGAAAACACACTCAAGGTGCAGTACACAATTGCACCAATGGCCCGAAACAACACAGGGCCAACCGAGGGGGCTCTCCACTAGAGACCCATAAGAGAAAACACATGGAAATCCAATAGCTTCAAGAGCACGACAACCATATTGGCTCTTAGAAGTGCGCAAACACAGGGCACCGCTCCTACCACCACAGGTGGGGAGGGCCACACGCCCAACGGCAACAAGTGCCTCCAAAGCATAGCTGAGGTATCAAAGAAATACGCACTGGAACGATGCCTGCACAAGCAAGCCAAATAGAGGAACACCCAGTGCCGCCTCATATTGAACACAAGGCACACTACCCTACATCGTCCAGTCAGGCGACAAGAAACCAGCACAGCAAGAGACGGGACAATAGGTCACCACAACCTATCGCACCACAAGAAAACCTCGCGCACGAGGGGAGCAACCAGCTCAACCTCAAGACAGCACAAGGGGAGGGACCTTCGCTACGAAGGTCGCCACGGTGCGCAACATGGCACCAAAAGCCATGGCAGACCACCACACCAAGCAACCCACGGAAAGCAGAGGAAGAAGGCACACAACATGCCTCCTCCTCACACGAAAGAGGAAACCACGACGCAAGGCTAGCGCTCCCACAGGAAGCACAGCCAGCCGAACACCCACGACGCTTGCCAAACAACCATCGGAAAGAGTGTGTCGGCACAGAAACGCAAGCAACCACCAACTAAACCACAGGGACCCACAAGTGGTCCCACCGGCACAACAAACTAGACACCCACAACACGCACCAGACTACCATCTGGCAGAGCACATAGGGCGCGAGCACGAAGCAAACCTCCCGACCATGGGGGCACATGAAGTCCCACCAGCACGGCCGAGAACGCGCAAATGAACAGAAAGACCACTTGGCCAGCACCATGGTCAGACATACGGTCAAAAGCACTACACCTTGACCAACAACGCCCAAACAGACTGTCACACATACAGTTCGACCGGCAACAACGACAGCTCATCTCAATAAAGAGAGAGTAGCGACAACCAAAACGAACACAAGGCAGCTTTGGGGAGGACCTCCACCCAAAGCGCCAAGAGCCATTCTGGGAACCATCACCAGAACACAGCCCAAACAAATGACCAACAGATAGAACACAGTAGACATCAGAAGCAACACAACTGGTTCTGGGAGAACCTACACCAGAACCACCAAGGCGTCGTTGTGACGGCCCTCATTATACTGGTACGGTTATACCAACCCATGTCGGTATAGCGAGAGTCCTCACAGTGGGACATTTACCCAAACGATACAAACAGCTGAGATACACGCGAATATACGAACAGAGTAGCAGAAGTAAAAGACAACTGTCTTCATTCATTCATCATCCACATTAAACATCCATGAGATTTGCAATTTACATTAGAGCTAAAAGTTCACATAATTAATTGCTGAAATTTAAATACACAATGTCCACACTTATACAATTTTCTCATGATAGTTCTAGTACAATGTCGCTTTTACATACTATGAAACAAAAAGGGGTACAACTGCTCCAACAATCTAAACTCCGCACTCGGAGTCCGTCTCTACCGTCTCCTCCACGAGAGTCTCGTCACCGTCTATACCTGTACGCCGAAGCAAAGAGTGAGTCTTAAAGACTCAGCAAGCAACACTACTAATAACATACACGTATAAGTCATGGCGGTTTCTACATGCGCATTCACAAATTTCAACACATGGCATGCTAGTCATTTGAAAGTTGCAACCTATCATGAAAGTTCTACAATTTAATACATGGATCAAGCTTTCAGATTTCTAAGAATAAAACTTACCTATCACATGCTCTCTATTCCATTTACTTGTGACATTTTGCCTTTAAGGAACCAAGACATGAGAGCTACCAATATGAACACTGTGCATATATGAAGGGAAACACAACTAGCATGGATCTTACATGTTTTTAAACACATACATAGACATTTTCACATGCTTTAAGTTGCTGGTTTCACATGGTTTAATGGCTAAACCTACTATGAGAGCTACAATATTGTTTAAAACATACTATGTGAACAACCAATCATGCTATTTTGTACACGTGCTCATCCATTATCCCTAACATGGGTTCTAGACATTTTTGCACATATAAACATGATGATAACAACATGAATTACTGATTTCACATGGTTTCAGATTTGTCTCACATGGATTCAATGTCATATCTCACATTTCTAGTTTCACATTTTCTCTACACAAGTTTCTCTTTTCACATGGTTGCACTTTACACATACACATTTCACATTGTTCACTTACACATTAACACATGAACACATACACATTACACATTACACATTACACATTTTAGGTGCCGTGACACATAGTCCAAACCACCAAAGAAGGAGATATATACATCACATTACACATAGACGCCATCTAGGCATTCCAATGGCGACTCTTGGACTGCGCAGACCGGGAGAACAAGTCTCCACCCTAACCAGTGGTACTTGTCCACCTCCAGGATTTTCCCCTAATGCCCTTAGGGTCACTTACACATTGAACTTCTCAGGGGGACTTTTCCCTGATACGGTTCCACTGCCCTCTCTGGAAGCAATGTCACACTTGGCACATTTACACATTTACACATTTTTACCGATTTTACACATAGTTTGACACATGTCACTCTCAATTCATTTACTTTCTCACTCACATGCACATTCTCTGTTTTCCTATCATGACACTACAGATTTCAGACATTAACAAGCAGGTAATTCCATTAATCAGGTTGGATTAAACAAGAATCAACTCATTTTACAATGACATGCATCAATTTCACATTTTTCATGAAATTTCATAAGGCATCGTGCTCTGTCCAAATGACCTGAATTTTAATCACAAACTAATTTCGGTTTAGGACCCTTCATGCAATTTTTCAGATGCTTTCTAAGTTAAAATGAATTTACAGAGAATCAAACATCCATTTTTCATGCCATTCGTAATCAAGTCGATATGGAATTACACACAACAAAATTTTAGCAAGCTACTGTCTGAACCCTACATGTATAGAGCTACAGAATTTATTCCTCAATTTACGGGGCAATGCCCGTTTACCGAGGATTTATCATAACTTATGCACAATTCCTATTTTCCAAATAACACTTTCAATAATTTACACAAGCATGGCAAAATCTCAATTTCAGAATAGGCTGATCCATTCATGTATGATCCTCACAAACTTGGTCATACAGGCTAGTCCTAAATCATGCAACAGTAGATTGACAAGATTAACAACTAATCATGCTTTGTAATTTCATGGAACAAAATACTTCTATCATCACCACCATGCACACTCATCCATCCACACACCACATTCATCACATTAACAATATACATAGTATATAATGGTTTACTATATCCTCATCGTGAAAATATCGAAGATAGTGTATAAGGGCAGAACAGGTCTGTTCTGTCCAGATGAACTTGGCGGCGGTCTCTGGCCGCTAATTCAGTGTCAGCGGCATGGTCGATGGACGCCAAGCATGATCTTAGCGTCCAGGGACATTGCCGTTAATGTCGGGTCTGTGCAGAACACAGACCCGAGCTCCAAAGATGGGGTGAAAGTGGGGGTCTAGGACACGAGGAAAATTCATAAAAATTGTAGAATCGACCTAGACACATACGGGGACGTTATGGTTAGGTTACTTGCCTCTAGGAAATTGCTTCAATGGATCAAAAGCTCTGATGAAGCCCTCCTTGGGCAGTCCCAAGAAGTTGCAAACTGGCCTCCAAGATCACCTCCCTCCGGGTCTTGGATGAAGATGGCTCAAGGTACGGCCGAGGAAGTCTCCTCCTTCACTCCAGCTAGCTTCTTGTCGAGGAAGATGGCCGGATCCAGCTTCAGAGGGTCGGATCTTTGGGTGCAAAGTGGGGTTTTTCCTCAGTTCAGAACTATGGTTTTCTCCTCTGGTTTCTCTCTTGCAAAAGGGTGAAGAGAGGGTTGGGGAAGGCAGATCCGGTTCAACATATGGGAGAGGCCTCTCTCCCACTCACAAGGTGACAAGATGGCTCTCAGAGCCGTTGGGGACAGCTCCCCCATGGTGGGCTTCCTTGTTCCGGAATTTCTGGCTCTGCAACACATGCAGGTCATAGAAATAGGCGTCCACATCGTTAGACGCCAGGATTAGTGTTGGCGTCCATGGGTGGACGCTGACACCACCTCAACGGCTAGGGTTGACGCCAATCTAGCCTTCGGCCAGAACTCTAAATCATGCAGAAAACCATGCATGCCATGCATATATACATGCAATATGTATATGGTAATGTATCCATACTATCACCATTCAATACATGCATTATTTACTATAGTATAAACACATGCACACGTAATTGTACTAATTAATACGTACGTAAATATGTATATACATACTCAAGCACAAATATACACACACAAATACATTAATGCGACGGAAATTCGAGGGTTTTACACCCTCTCCCCCTAAAGAAACTTCGTCTTCGAAGTTAGAACGACACTACTCAAACAAAGGGATACTTCTTCTTCATCGCATCCTCAAGCTCCCAAGTAGCCTCCTCTCGTGAGAAGTTCCGCCATAGAACTTTCACCGACGCAATACTCTTGTTCCGGAGATGCTGAACCTTCCGGTCAAGAATGGCTACTGGTTGCTCGACATACAAAGATCTAGCTGGATCTCCACTGGCTCATGACTGATCACATGAGACGGATCTCGGACATACTTCCTGAGCATAGATACGTGGAATACAGGGTGAACGCTAGCCAAAGCTGGGGGTAATGCTAGCTCATATGCCACGCTGCCCAAACGTCGAGAATCTCATATGGGCCAATGAATCTAGGGCTTAGCTTGCTATGCCTGCCAAATCTAACGACACCACGAGTAGGCGATATCTTCAAGAAGACATGATCGCCACCTCGAACTCCAAATCCTTTCTCCTGTTGTCGGCATAACTCTTCTGCCTATCCTGTGCTGCAACAAGCCTCTTCCTGATAAGCTGGATCTTATCCGAAGTTTCCTGAACTAACTCCGGTCCGATCAACTGCCTATCACCAGTCTCCTCCCAACATAACGGAGATCTGCAGGGCCTACCATACAACGCCTCGATTGGAGCCATACCAATACTAGCATGAAAGCTGTTGTTGTATGCGAACTCCACAAGAGGTAAATGACGCTCCCAATCATCCTTCCAATCCAGAACACACGCTCTCAACATATCCTCGAGCGTCTGGATAGTCCTCTCGGACTGTCCATCGGTCTGGGGATGAAACGCCGAACTGAGCTTCAGCTCCGAACCTAACGCATCCTGAAGACCCTTCCACAGCCTCGAAGTGAATCTCGGATCTCGATCCGAAATAATCGACTTCGGTACGCCATGCAATCTAATGATACCACTAACATACAATCTAGCTAAACTCTCTACTGACTGCTTCTTCTTCATAGGCAAGAAATGAGCAGTCTTCGAGAATCTATCTACAACTACCCAAATCGAGTCATTGCCCCTTCTAGATCGAGGCAAACCTGAAACGAAGTCCATAGTGACAGCTTCCCACTTCCACACTGGGATATCCATCCTCTGCATAAGGCCGGATGGTCGCTGTCGCTCGGCCTTCACTTGCTGACATACTAGACATCTAGACACATAATCCGCAACATCTTCTTCATGCCGGACCACCAAAATGATCTTTTCAGTCTTGATACATCTTAGTGTTACCCGATGAATAGAGAATCGCGATCTATGAGCCTCCGCTAACACATGCTCACGACATCTACTAAATCAGGGACACAGACACGGTGCTGAAATCTAATCACACCGTCCTCATCACGAGCAATGCCCGCCTTACCCACTAATTCTAACAATCTAGGTCGGCTTCCTGTTGCCCGATCACCTCATCCAAAACTGAGGATCTAAGGGATAACTGAGCTACAAAAGCCTGACACACCGATGGCTCTAACTCGGTCATAGAGTACGCCGCATCCTCCAACATCTTCCAATCCTGCTGGAGCGAAGACCTCTTTCTACTAAGAGCATCCGCTACGACATTCGCCTTCCCAGGGTGATACTGAAGGTCGAAGTCATAGTCCTTCAAGAACTCAATCCATCTTCTCTGCCTCAGGTTTAATTCCTTTTGGGAAAAGATACTTCAAGCTCTTGTGGTCGGTAAACACCTCAAATCTGACACCATAAGACAGTGCCTCCAGATCTTTAGTGCATGAACCACTGCTGCGAGCTCCAAATCATGAGTCGGATAGTTCTTCTCATGCTCCTTTAACTGACGAGAAGCATAGCCACTACCCTTTCTTGCTGCATGAGCACACAGCCTAACCGATCCGAGACGCATCCGTATAGATGGCAAAGCCCTCTAGACCACTAGGCAATACCAATACCGAGCAGAAGTAAGCTTAGCCTTCAATAGCTGAAGCTACGCTCACATGCCTCAGACCATACGAACTTCTCACCCTTCCTGGTTAGCTTTGTCAAGGGGGCGGCGATGGATGAGAAACCCTCAATGAATCGCCGATAGTAACCAGCTAACCCAATAAAACTACGAATCTCCGAAGGGGTCTTGGGAACCTCCCAATCCATAACTGCCTGGACCTTGCTGGATCAACTGCAACACCAGCGCCGGAGATAACATGCCCGAGGAAATGAACCTCGCGCAACCAAAAATCGCACTTGCTGAATTTTGCATACAGCTTGTGCTCACGAAGAACCTCTAACACTAACCTCAAATGCTGACGGTGGGTGGCCTCATCCGGAGAATAGACCAACACATCGTCAATAAACACTACGACAAGCTATCTAAATACGCCTAAACACCCGGTTCATGAGATCCATGAACGCTGCAGGGGTTTGGTCAATCCGAAAGGAAGGACCAAGAACTCATAATGTCCATACGGGTTCTAAATGCCGTCTTGGACACATCCTCACTCCGAATCCTCAATTGATATAACCAGATCGCAAGTCAATCTTAGAAAAGACTGATGCATCTCGCAACTGGTCAAACAAGTCATCAATGCGAGGTAAGGGATACCTGTTCTTCACAGTCACTTGGTTCAACTTCCTATAGTCAATGCACAACCTAGTGACCCGTCTTCTTCTTGACGAACAATACAGGCGCGCCCCAAGGGGAACACTAGGGCGAATAAATCCCTTATCAAACAACTCTTGCAACTGCCTCCTCAACCTCGGCTAACTCTGCAGGTGCCATCCGATATGGAGCCTTCGAGATAGGAGAGGTGCCCGGAAGCAACTCTATAGTAAACTCTATCTCTCTATCCGGTGGCAATCCAGACAAGTCATCAGGAAAGACATCTGAAAAATCCTGCACTACCTCAATCTCCGCAAGAGTAAGTGACTCATCAGCCTCTGGCACTAACACCACGCTGGCAAGAAAAGCGTCACAACCCTTGTTTACCATGCGCATCGCCTTCATGGCAGAGATGACTAACTTTCCAGCCAAGTTCCTTGGCAAGGGATGAGAGACTCGTCCTCGCCAGGAATGCAGAAAACAATCCTCTTCCGACGACAATCCACTAACGCATAGTGCTCCTCTAGCCAATCCAGACCAAGATAGCATCATAGTCCTTCATTTTTAGCAAGAAGAAACACCCATCTAGGATTCTATCCTCAATGCACACAGGTAACGACGGAATGCACTTCCTAGTCGATACCGTACCCGCAGGGGTGTGCACAGACAGGGGACCTCTAAATCCTCAGACTCTACGCCTGACTCTAGGCTAACTGCCTAGCGAACCGCTCGGAAATGAACGAGTGAGTAGCACCCGTATCAAACAAACCCGAGCGTGCACACCTAAAAGCAAAACCGTACCTTCGGTGACATGCTCCGCCTGCTCGGCGTCCTCGCGAGCTAAAGCAAACACTCGAGCTGGGCTCGAGCCTTCCTTGTCTTCCTGTAGCTGGCGCGGCTGCCGCTACTACTGGGCTGGCGCTCCACGCTGAGCTCCCTGCTGAAGTCTTGGGCAATCCTTGATCTTGTGGTCGCTGCTCCCGCACTTCAAGCATCTACCCGCTACCAACCAACACTCGGAACCACCATGTGTCTCCCGCAATGGGGACACTCTTTCTTCACACCAGGGGAACGTACAGAAGGTACCTGAGAGTTGTTGACTGTCACGGATCGCTGCGGTGTCTGATACACCGTTTTCTTCTTATCCTGCCGCTGGAACGTCGCTGCCGGCCTCTTCTGCGAAGCCTTCTTTCCTCCAGATATTGCTCCATTTCTCCCTCCTGCCTGCAGGCAGCACTGAGGGCCTCGTCCAACGTGCGGTGGTCAAACGCCACGAGTCTCGTCGCAGTGATGGCTTGAGTCCCATCACGAATTTCTTCGTCTTCCTGCGCTCATCCTCTACGATATGCGGTGCATACTTAGAAAGTTCAGAAAACCTTGCCTCGTATTGCAGCACGGTCATGGAGCCTTGCGTCAGGGAGAGAAATTCCTGCTCCATTTTGTCCTGGATATGCTCTGGGTGAACTTGGCTCGAAAGAGCCTCACGAACGCGTCCCACGCCACGTCTACTGCTCCGTCCTCAAAGCGTGTACGTAGTAGGGAGGACCACCATACATCCGCTCTCTCCTGCAATACACCTTCATAAGCACCAACTAACAAATTCTAAATTAAGCAAAACAAACAACAACAAATTAAAAGTCTACCTGTAGCATGTAGGTGGCTAATGTCACCTTATCCTCATCAGGGCACCTGATGGCTCGGAAGATTTTCTCTGTCTCCTTAACCACTTTCTGCCATTAATGGATCACTCTCCCCCTTAAAAGAGGGTGGGGTCATCCTCTTGAATCGCTCCATGATGGAGGTCCACCATGGTCCTGAGCTAGTGCCTGAGCCTGCTACATTAAACAATAGGCAATACACAATAAACACGATATCATGCAATTTAAATAGCAACTACTAGTTGTTTCATTATTCTACCTGGGCCTCCAACTATGCCTGGAGTGCTGCCTGGGTATGAGCCTGCGTCTGCATGGCTTGCACCGGACCTTGCATGAATACTCCGTAATCCACAGGCGGCGGTGGGGAAGTACAGGACCTGGCGGTGCCGGGGCCTGCTGCTCCGCCGCTCGTCACGTCGCGGCTCGTCCTCACAGGCCGACGCTCCACCACGCCTACAACTCGAAGCCATGGCTGTAATAAAATTTCAGCCACCTTAGAGCTAGGTTACTAAGTTTTCTAACCATTTCCTTATCTATCTTTCCTTCTTATTAGTGTTTTCTACACATGTGGACATACTTAGCATGCAATGGGGATGATGACTTAGGTATATTCATGTGCAATCTCAACGGTCGCTCTGATACCAATCTCTGTGACGGCCCTCATTATACCGTTACGGTTATACCAACCCACGTCGGTATAGCGAGAGTCCTCACAGTGGGACATTTACCCAAACGATACAAACACTGAGATACACGCGAATATACGAACAGAGTAGCCGAAGTAAAAGACAACTATCTTCATTCATTCATCATCCACATAAACATCCATGAGATTTGCAATTTACATTAAGAGCTAAAAGTTCACATAATTAAATGCTGAAATTTAAATACACAATGTCCACACTTATACAATTTTCTCATGATAGTTCTAGTACAATGTCGCTTTTACATACTATGAAACAAAAAGGGGTACTACAACGCTCCAATCTAAACTCCGCGCTCGGAGTCCGTCTCTATGTCTCCTCCACGAGAGTCTCGTCACCGTCTATACCTGTACGCCGAAGCAAGGAGTGAGTCTTAAAGACTTAGCAAGCAACACTACTCATAACATACACGTATAAGTCATGGCGGTTTCTACATGCACATTCACAAATTTCAACACATGGCATGCTAGTCATTTGAAAGTTGCAACCTATCATGAAAGTTTACAATTTAATACATGGATCAAGCTTTCAGATTTCTAAGAATAAAACTTACCTATCACATGCTCTCTATTCCATTTACTTGTGACATTTTGCCTTTAAGGAACCAAGACATGAGAGCTACCAACATGAACACTGTGCATATATGAAGGGGAAACACAACTAGCATGGATCTTACATGTTTTTAAACACATACATAGACATTTTCACATGCTTTAAGTTGCTGGTTTCACATGGTTTAATGGCTGTAAACCTACACATGAGAGCTACAATATTGTTTAAAACATACTATGTGAACAACCAATCATCCTATTTTGTACACGTGCTCATCCATTATCCCTAACATGGGTTCTAGACATTTTTGCACATATAAACATGATGATAACAACATGGAATTACTGATTTCACATGGTTTCAGATTTGTCTCACATGGATTTCAATGTCATATTCTCACATTTCTAGTTTCACATTTTCTCTACACAAGTTTCACTTTTCACATGGTTGACTTTACACATAACATTTCACATTGTTCACTTACACATTAACACATGAACATACACATTACACATTACACTTTTAGGTGCCGTGACACATAGTCCAAACCACCAAAGAAGGACATATACACATCACATTACACATAGACGCCATCTAGGCATTCCAATGGCGACTCTTGGACTGTGCAGACCGGGAGAACAAGTCTCCACCCTAACCAGTGGTACTTGTCCACCTCCAGGATTCCCCCTAATGCCCTTAGGGTCACTTACACATTTAACCTTCTCAGGGGGACTTTTCCTTGATACGGTTCCACTGCCCTCTGTGGAAGCAATGTCACACTTGGCACATTTACACATTTACACATTTTACCGATTTTACACATAGTTTGACACATGTCACTCTCAATTCATTTACTTTCTCACTCACATGCACATTCTCTGTTTTCCTATCATGACACTACAGATTTCAGACATTAACAAGCAGGTAATTCCATTAATCAGGTTGGATTAAACAAGAATCAACTCATTTACAATGACATGCATCAATTTCACATTTTTCATGAAAATTTTATAAGGCATCGTGCTCTGGTCCAAATGACCTGAAATTTTAATCAAACTAATTTCAGGTTTAGGACCCTTCATGCAATTTTTCAGATTTTTTCTAAGTTAAAATGAATTTACAGAGAATCAAACATCCATTTTTCATGCCATTCGTAAATCAAGTCGATATGGAATTACACACAAGCAAAATTTTAGCAAGCTACTGTCTGAACCCTACATGTATAGAGCTACAGAATTTATTCCTTAATTTACGGGGCAATGCCCGGTTTACCGAGGATTATCATAACTTATGCACAATTCCTATTTTCCAAATAACACTTTCAATAATTTACACAAGCATGGCAAAATCTCAATTTTAGAATAGGGCTGATCCATTCATGTATGATCCTCACAAACTTGGTCATACAGGCTAGTCCTAAATCATGCAACAGTAGATTGACAGATTAACAACTAATCATGCTTTGTAATTTCATGGAACAAAATACTTCTATCATTCACCACCATGCACACTCATCCATCCACACACCACATTCATCACATTAACAATATACATAGTATATAAATGGTTTACAGTATATCCTCATCGTGAAAATATCGAAGATAGTGTATAGAAGGCAGAACAGGTCACTGTTATGTCCAGATGAACTTGGCGGCGGTCTCTGGCGCTAATTCAGTGTCAGCGGCATGGTCGATGGACGCCAAGCATGATCTAGTGTCCAGGGACATTGCCATAATGTCGGGTCTGTGCAGAACACAGACCCGAGCTCCAAAGATGGGGTGAAAGTGGGGGTCTAGGACACGAGGAAAAAATTCATAAAAATTGTAGAATCGACCTAGACACATACGGGGACGTTATGGTTAGGTTACTTGCCTCTAGGAAATTGCTTCAATGAATCAAAAGTGCTGGTGAAGCCCTCCTTGGGCAGTCCTAAGAAGTTGCAAACTGGCCTCCAAGATCACCTCCCTCCGGGTTCTTGGGTGAAGATGGCTCCAAGGTACGCCGGGGAAGTCTCCTCCTTCACTCCAGCTAGCTTCTTGTCGAGGAAGATGGTCGGATCCAGCTTCAGAGGGTCGGATCTTTGGGTACAAAGGGGGGGTTTTCCTCAGTTCAGAACTATGGTTTTTCTCCTATGGTTTCTCTCTTGCAAAAGGGTGAAGAGAGGGTTGGGGAAGGCAGATCCGGGTTCAACATATGGGAGAGGCCTCTCTCCCACTCACAAGGTGACAAGATGGCTCTCAGAGCGTTGGGGACAGCTCCCCAATGGGTGGGCTTCCTTGTTTCCGGTATTCTGGCTTTGCAACGCATGCAGGTCAGAGAAGTAGGCGTCCACATCGTTAGATGCCAGGATTAGTGTTGGCGTCCGTGGGTGGACGCTGACACCACCTCAACGGCTAGGGGTTGACGCCAATCTGGCCTTCGGCCAGAACTCTAAATCATGCAGAAAACCATGCATGCCATGCATATATACATGCAAAATGTATATGGTAATGTATCCATACTATCACCATTCAATACATGCATTATTTACATATAGTATAAACACATGCACACGTAATTGTACTAATTAATATGTACGTAAATATCTTTATACATACTCAAGCACAAATATACACACACAAATACAATTAATGCGACGGAAATTCGAGGGTTTTACAGTCGTTCTGGAAAACCGACTAGTACGCACCAGCCAACACAACAACATCATACCTCAACCCTAAGGTAGCACAAAAACTGGCAAAAACAAGCCCGGAGCAGTCCTGAGAGCAACCCTCACCAGAACAACAACCAATGGTTCTAGAAAACAACACCAAAACCCAAGCAACCCAGTGATGGACCTCAAACCAGAGAGCAATGCAACAGCAACCAACCAGACAATAGAGACCTCAAACCACGGAGGTAACACAACGGAAGACTTTAACAAGCACAGAAGCATCCCAGAGGGAGAGGAACCCTCACTAGGACAATAACAAACAGTTCTGGGAAACACCACCAGAACACAACAGCCAAGCGATGCACCTCAGCCTAGAGGCAACGCCGCAACAACCAGAAACGAGCACAACACAGTTCTGGGGAAAATCCACCTCCACCAGAACCAACAAAGAAGAACTCCGGGAGCACCTCACCAGAGTTCACAACTAGCCAGCACAAAGCCGGCAACAACCACAGACAGGTGTCACAGCACTCAACCAGCGGTGCAACACGGCACACAAGCTTCTGCTTAGATCAAGCAAAGATGCCGACTGAGCAGAGCACAGCGCCCAACGACGCATAGGGACACAAGCCAAACACACAGCCAACACACCACATACCCCAACAACAAGGGGACATCCAACAAGGACACACCCCAACAACAAGGGGACTGCCAACAAGGCAAGGATACCTTCGACCGGATCCATAGGCAACAGCCTTGTACTGGTGAAGGCCACACCACACGCAGTCTCTCTCAGCCTTCGCGACACACCAACACGGATGCATAGGCCGAGGACAAACCCAACCGCAGCACGAGCAAAAACAACAACCACGCTCGTAGCACGCGCACCCAGTAGCATCAGCAAACACTCTCCTGCAGCTCAAACTCGGACCCTACTAGAAAGCTAGCCACTTGAAACAAGAACAAAATGCTCACCGAATAGCAACAATACACGGATGGGCCAGCAGCGTACTAGTAACTTTCTTTGGGACAACCATAGTTATCAACTCATTACAAATCTCGTTGGACCCCTGAGGCTCTGATACCACTGTAACGACCCGACCTCCTGGACCCCCGCCAGGGACCCCGAAGGTCGCGCCGCCACCACGGATCCGAAGACCTGGAAGGGTTAGAATTTAGTCCAGTGAGATAAGCAATGAATTCAAATAACTATAACAGAAAGTTCGTACATTAATAAAGAAATTATGTACACATGTCCCAAATAAAAGTACAGGTATAGAAAGAAAGGTGCAGTCCTTAAGGGCATACCCTGAGGACTTGCGAAAAGGCCACTCTCAACTCACAGTATAAGTGCTCACACTCACAACTCACATTGCTGGCAACGCACGACGAACAAACCGCCACCACGACCATCCGGCAACAAACTCCTACGACAGCGAGTCCCTACTTGAAGAGAATAGGGGGTGAGCCTCGCGAACAAGGCTCAGAAGGGATAACCAGTCCCTTACTAGCCAGAGCAGCAGGAACTCCAATAAAAGTGGAAGCAAAACTACTCTACAAAGCAGTAAAGCGGAAACACCTACTGCAGAGAGCTACAAAGCAGCGGAACAGAGCAATGAAACAACCCACAACCTGAGTCGGGCCCAACATGACTCCCGTAGAACCAGCGGAGTCAAACACAATGTGGAAGCAACCTCGACACACAATCGCTGAGATAAAAAAGCTCACGGAACACCAGAGCAACCACGTGAGACCAGAGTCTCACGACACAAGCACCAACATTCCAGACCTCTAAGAGGTCGGGAAGGAACAACCAGGTGTCACCACGAGAGACACCAAGCAACCACGTGAGAAGCACCGTCTCACCACAGGCACGGCCACCTCAGACCTCCACAAGGTTGAGGCCCACAAACAGAACCACCCTGCACCTCGGACCCACAAGGTCAGGGAACTACACCTCACAGTGCCACCATGGACGGCATCAAGGAACGGTTACAAAACCAGCAGTCGGGTGACTACGCAAGACAACTCGAGAGAACCCGTAGAACGGAAGAAACTAAACATGGCCCACAAGGCCAAACCAACAAAGCCCACGGAAGCTGACACGGCCAGGCTACAACCACCGTGCAAGCTAGGGCAACGAGAAACACATTCTCAAAAACAACGTGAGAAACACCGTCACGCAAGAGCACACAAGCCACTGCCACATGCAGCTAAGGGGAGGACACACAGTCTACCCCTCTCGCTTGCCAGCCGCTGACTCCTGTCTACAACCTCCCCGATAGAGTGAGGCTAGCGACACAACAAGAACAACCACAACCACCGCAGCCCGGTTGAGCTGCGGTCCCACGCCTGACCTCCCTACGTGGCTCCGGAACCAACGCAGGGCGAGGCAGTGAGAAGGACTAGCTAGTCCGCACCGAAAGAGCGCCTAACCACCTCGGCCAACAAAACCCTGCTAAGAGAGCTCTATAAATGGCTCACGTCGCTGTCCCCATCATTTTCCCCTTATGCTCCAAGTCCGTAACTTGAGCACACCCACCGCCCGGAGCAACCCCCTCTGACACAGGCGCGCGGGGCTGAGGATCCCAGGTAACGGTAACAACCTGTCTCGAGGACAAGCCCTCAAGTGCCGAGCACCGGGCGAAAGAGAACTGGCGTGACAACCACCAACAGAAACAACACTGCTGGCTTGTAACCAAGACAAGCCCATCAGGCACAAGCACGCACGACACCCCTTCCGGAAACCCCCAGAAGGGCTATTGGCCAACGTCGGCACACAAGGCATGGCTCGAGAAACTGTAACACCACAGATAGAACAGAAACCACCGATCTTTTAATAATCAATTGACAGACAGACAATCAATTATTAGATAGACATAAGCCTCCTAGCACAGCCCCTAGGACACGGCCACCAAGTGTCACCTTCGGTCACTGAACGCAGCGAGCCAACTACCGCGTTCCTCACCAGAAGGTCCGAAGGGCAACCTACCCTGGGGCACAAGCCGACACGCCAAACGGGCCACGAAAACACCCCACGGCAACACAGGTCTTGTCGCGCCCTCCTGAGCCGTCGCAATGAACCAAGTCACGACAGGGCCGCACATCGTGACAACCTTGTCGCGACGGAGCAGGGCGTCGCGACAACCGCTTGTCGCGACGGAAAACCAGGTCGCGACACGACTCTTATCGCGACGGCCAACCGTGCAGCGATAAGGTCGCGTCGAACCGGGCGACGCCTTCTCTGATGTCACGACACGCTCGGCGGTCGCATTATCAGTAGGAAGGCCGACTGTCGGATTCTACATCCCGGGGTCCTACACGCTACAACCAAACACACAAGGGGGAGGGGAGCATGGTGAAAGCTGTAGAACATGCAATCACACACAAGGACCTCCAAACACCCAGATGGAAAGGGGTACAAGAATCCCTACATTAGACGAATCTAAACCTCCAAGGGCCTTCACGACGAGCTCGCCACCTCCCCTCGCTCCCACGGCTCCGCGTCCCGCTCCGCCGAGCGCCGACGGCTCCACCAAGCTCCACTGCTGAGAAAGAGAGGGGGAAAGCCTCTCCACATCGGAGAAGAGAGGGAGGGAGGAAAGGAAAGAAAAGGGAAAGGGGAAACCGGCCAAGGCTTTTAGCCTTCGGCCCCAAGAACGCGACGGGGCGGGGCGTCGCGATACAAACCTTATCGCGACGGCTGTCCAGACCATGAGCAGAACGCATCCCACCTGGATGCCGCGACAACCCGACAAGTCAATCTGACACACCTGCCACTCTAACAGGCGTCAGATGACCAAAAAGCAGAAAGCAGTCGCGACTCGTTGACCGGGCACGACAAGAACACGACGCCCAAAGCTGGCGCAACAGGGATGACTGTCATGACGGCCCCTCAGTTGCGACACTAACGCGTCGCCCAAGCCAGACGCGTTAGTGGCCAGTCATCCACAACACAGCGAAGGGAACCAGAAAGCCCGAGATGTTACAGAGTCTTACGGAAGTCTTGAACAAGGATTCACTAGTCCGACAGAAGGAATATCCGACGGAGAGTTTGTCCAAGTTAAGAGAAAGTGTGTATAGAAACAAGTGCTCGACGTTCTAGAGGAATTCTAGAACAGTGTAGCGGCAATAACGGTATTCCAAAATCCACGTAAGAAAATGGAAACAATGTCATTATTAAATGGGTGAAAAATGTGCATTATAAAAGTAAATTACCAATAAATTATTCAAGTATTTTCTGCATGATTTTATGGCAAGGATATTATTTGGTGTGTGCATGTGCATGAAATCATGAGATATGGAATAATCGTGCACATTAACTTTTAAATTAAAGAAATTATGTGACATATATCCAAATTTAATAACGTGATGGTTTACTGTTCATTACACAACTTTACAGGGTATACACATGCTTAAATAGCCAAATAATCATTTAAAAACACAACATGCGCTGCTGGAAAAACACAGGTAAATCGCGACGGGTATGATGGTCGTGTTTATCAGGCGGACAGAAACGCGACGATAGAGACCAT